>VWYE01009060.1:51129-93553 GCA_013398995.1 Alaudala cheleensis | reverse complement strand
GAGGAGGGGGAGGAAGGAGAGGAGGAGAGCAGGAGGAGGTGGAGGAGGAGGAGGGAGGGAGGGGGAGGAGGAGCGCGGCCGCCGCAGCTCGCGGTGCCGGCGGGGCGCTCGCTCTGCCTCCGCCGCCTGGTGCAGGACGGGCTCCGCAGCGCGGCCCCCGCCCCCCGGGCAGGGCAAGGAAGGCGGCGAGCGGCTCCGCCGGGCCTCAGGTGGGGCGGGATGAGGGGGCGGAGGGTGGGATCGTGCCCCTGGCACGCTCAGGGGTGTGTTCGCCCCTCGGTTGGGTCGCTGTGTGTGTGAAGGGGCGCCGCTGTCCCCTCCGGCAGCCCCAAACCCTCCGCGGGCTGCGGGGCTGAGCGGGGTCAGCCCGGCACGGGGAGCTGCGCTTCGGGCCGGCACGGGAGCGTGTCCTGAGCTGGTCCTGCGGGCTCAGGCCCTCAGATCCGACCCCCTCAGGGGCTGCACGCAGGTGTCAGAGGAAGGAGAGGGTCCTTTAATTCGGATTCTGAGGGGACAGGGATTCACCGCTCCGTGCTGTGCGTGTCAGGGAATGGTTTGGGTTGGGAAGGACCTCAAAGCTGATCCAGTTCCACCTCTTGCCATGGGTAGGGACACCTTCCACTCGCCCAGCTTGCTCCAGGACCTATCCCATCTGGCCTGGGATGCTGCCAGGGATGGGGCAGCCACAGCTTCTCCGTGCCAGGGCCTCACCACCCTCACAGCCAAGAATTCCTTCCCAATATCCCATCCATCCCTGCCCTCTGGCAGTTTGAAGCCATTCCCCCTTGTCCTGCCACTCCATGCCCTTGTCNTGGAAAAGGTGGAAATGGAAAACAAACCCCCAAAACGCCAGCCCCGAGAGGCTCGGAGCCGCGAAGTCCCGCGGCCAAGCGCCGCCGCCCCCGTGTGCAGCCGCAGAGCCGCCGCGTCCCCTCGGGGCACAGCGGGCACCCCACTCACCCCGAGGGATGGGGCAGCACCCGGGGGGCGGCACGGGCACCCTCAGCGCTCTGCCGACACACACACACACACCCCCTGAAGGGCCGGGAGAGGCGGGAGGGAGCCTTACTTTTCTGGCTGGAGTATCCCGGGTAATATCCATAGTAGCCGGTGATGCGCAGGATCCTGTCCTCGATGGTGGCCACGCCGTTGGGTGCTGCCTTCCCATCCATAGAGGGAAGGAGCCGCGCGGGGCGGCCGGGCGGGACGGCGAGCGCAGCCGGGAGGGCAGGAGCGGCAGCGGGAGAGGGAGGAGGGGGAGGAAGGAGAGGAGGAGAGCAGGAGGAGGTGGAGGAGGAGGAGGGAGGGAGGGGGAGGAGGAGCGCGGCCGCCGCAGCTCGCGGTGCCGGCGGGGCGCTCGCTCTGCCTCCGCCGCCTGGTGCAGGACGGGCTCCGCAGCGCGGCCCCCGCCCCCCGGGCAGGGCAAGGAAGGCGGCGAGCGGCTCCGCCGGGCCTCAGGTGGGGCGGGATGAGGGGGCGGAGGGTGGGATCGTGCCCCTGGCACGCTCAGGGGTGTGTTCGCCCCTCGGTTGGGTCGCTGTGTGTGTGAAGGGGCGCCGCTGTCCCCTCCGGCAGCCCCAAACCCTCCGCGGGCTGCGGGGCTGAGCGGGGTCAGCCCGGCACGGGGAGCTGCGCTTCGGGCCGGCACGGGAGCGTGTCCTGAGCTGGTCCTGCGGGCTCAGGCCCTCAGATCCGACCCCCTCAGGGGCTGCACGCAGGTGTCAGAGGAAGGAGAGGGTCCTTTAATTCGGATTCTGAGGGGACAGGGATTCACCGCTCCGTGCTGTGCGTGTCAGGGAATGGTTTGGGTTGGGAAGGACCTCAAAGCTGATCCAGTTCCACCTCTTGCCATGGGTAGGGACACCTTCCACTCGCCCAGCTTGCTCCAAGACCTATCCCATCTGGCCTGGGATGCTGCCAGGGATGGGGCAGCCACAGCTTCTCTGTGCCAGGGCCTCAGCCAAGAATTCCTTCCCAATATCCCATCCATCCCTGCCCTCTGGCAGTTTGAAGCCATTCCCCCTTGTCCTGCCACTCCATGCCCTTGTCCAGAGTCCCTGCCAAGCTCTCTTGGAGTCCCTTGAGGCCCTGGACGGGGCTCTAAGGTTNGGGCAGCCACAGCTTCTCTGTGCCAGGGCCTCAGCCAAGAATTCCTTCCCAATATCCCATCCATCCCTGCCCTCTGGCAGTTTGAAGCCATTCCCCCTTGTCCTGCCACTCCATGCCCTTGTCCAGAGTCCCTGCCAAGCTCTCTTGGAGACACTGTAGGCCCTGGAAGGGGCTCTAAAGTCTTTCCAGAGGCTTCTCTTCCCCAGGCTGGACAGCTCCCACTCTCCCAGCCTGTCCCCCTGGAACAGGAACTCCAGCCCTCTGATCTGACACCTTCATCACATCCCTCCAGAGGAGCCCCTGTCTCTCTCTCTGTCACTTGGAAACGCTGTCTCGTTGGTGGCAGCTCTGCTGTCCCACACTGTGGGAGAGTTCAGGGAGAAAAGGGATATCTGCTGCCCAGACAGGTTGTACACCTGCTTTAACATCTCTCCATGCAATGTCCACAAAATCCTTGCCTGCATTTGGAAGAAAAAAAAAAAAGAGAGAGAGGTGACAAATTCATCATTTGCCTTTGTTACTCATTCTAGAAGCTAATTCTGTCTCTGGCAACAATTAGGCTTTGAATTACTTGACTTTTTATGCTGCTGGTCCTTGCCACACTTCTCTCTGCTAGACTGAAAGGGCCATTAGCAACCAGCCGTTTTTCCTTTAAAATATATTTGTATCCAGTAATCAACTCCCCTTTTTTTTTTTCTTTTTTTTCTTTTTTTTTTTTCTTTTGTGGCTGTGTCATACTTACCTTCACTTACTCCTCTTCCATCCAGTCATATTCATTAACTGGTACATGGGGAGCCCAGTCAGGATATTCCATATCCTTTGCTTCTTCCTCTGCTCACACTCCTTTTTCTCTGTTCTGTGCTTGGCTAAATAAGCTGATGGCACAAAACTGCCTTTTATGAGTGCAAACAAATAACAGATGTATTAAAAATAGCCATTGCTGTGGCTTTGCTCAGGGAGTCATTAGCTGGTTAGTGTTTGTACAGTGCTTTGAAGATCAAGGTTTTCTGGTGTGTGGCTGCAGATATGAAAATGCACTTGCAATATGAAATACCCTTTTGATCTTGATTCCTTGTCTCTTCCCCTGGTGCTGGGTAATACTAAGAGGGCAGTTACAAATCAGCAATGAATCAATCACCAACCACCAAAATAACTCAGGAGATCAAGGCACAGCTCATTTCACAGTTTCCCCATCCCCTTTTAAGCTAGCTATGAAACAAGATTGGTGACTTTTCATGCTTTTCAATGTAGAGATTGTTTTTGTATTTGTCCAACAGAAGCACAGACCCCTGAATGGCAAATTCACACCAACTGACATAAGACATTTGCTTTTGCTTCTAATCTGTGGAGTGCCATAAGCAGCTCTCGCCCCTCCAGGATTTCCCAGCCCATGGGACAGAGCAGCCAAGACCCAGACCAGATATGAGTTGGCTCTGAGAGGTGCTGGGTCAGTAGGAGCTGGTGAGGCTCTAAACTCTTCTGCAGGATTAAAATTCCCTGTCCTACTTAGGGAAGCACAGTTGATGCAAAAATCACTTGCCTGGTGTGTTGTGTGGAATCTCTGAACAAACCACAAGTCCCCCCCTTCCCAATTTCACCTCCAGTGGGAGTTGGTGTTATGAGAACATTACCAGCATTGATCTCAGCTTCAAAGTCAAATTTTGGGACTTAAAAGCGTTACTTTGAAGAGAAGGAAAGAAATGGCTGCTTCATTTGAAGGTTAAACTGATGTACCCAGAAACAACTCTAAGGCTTCAAGCTTTCCAAACACCTTAGTTCAGGCTTAATTTTTCATCTCCTGTCCTCCTCTTATCCCTAGGCTTTCAAGGACATGCTGTGCATGTTTAAACACCACTAGATGATAATACAAGCAAAGCCATTCTTGAAATTGCTCCTGCCTGTGGTTCCCTTCCAACATCACTCTGTGCAATGGAGGCACAGTGATACCTTCTGTCTCGTTGAAAGCTTATAATGAATTGCAGCTCTGTATTGTTTCTGAATTCTTCTTATGCTGGCTATTTTTCTTTTCAGAAAGATCAAGCAAATTGCTTTACTCTGCAATTGGGCTTTTTGCAAGTTACAGTTGAAGGTGTGCAGAGGAAAGCAAGATGTATTAACTACATTTATTACCAAGAAAAAGACACATGGTGAGGGGCACATGGGGATTTGTCTCCTCTCTTCAAGTTAACAGGGCCATCAAAGTCACAATTTGCATAAATGTGCTGAAGTGATTTTGCAGAGAGATTTGTGTATTTACCATTCCGTGACTAAAATGTGAGGGTTGATCCAGAAAGGAGCTTTAAAAGCATCAATTTAACCTGTAGCTTATTGAACAGGGTGAATTTCCCCCAGATTCCACAAATTGGTGTCTTTCTCTAAAAGAAAAAGGGCCTTACACCATTACTGGCCACAGAATTTGACCACAGTGTTTTCAAAAAAAAAAACCCCCACACTTAACTCCAGGCCATATGTTTGCAAAAATAACTCCTCAAGTGAGAGAACAATGTAAACGTCTCCTGATCATCTTGCTGAGTCTGCAGACAGTCCCAGTGTCTTTTTTTTTTTTCTGCTGCTCACAGCTTTCCCAGACAGCCTCAAATAGAAAGGAACAAGAGTCTGGGTGTACTTCACAGCTGCTTTTCAAATCCCACTGGATGGGGCTGTCATGAAACCATGAATATCCTCATGGAGAGGCAGACCTTGCCTTGTCTGCCTGTTTTCTGTCCACATCACCTCTGGTTTGTTCTCTGTGAGGCAAGAGGCATCATTTCCTCCTTTGCAGTTCCTTATGTGTGTTGCAAGATACCCTAAAGACCCAGTGGTGATAGCTCAGAGCTCCCCGTGTTGGACAATCAGCCCAAAGGGTCATGGACAGCAGAGAATCAGAGAATCAAAATCATCTTGTTCCACCTCCTGCCATGGGCAGGGACATCTTCTACTATCCCAGGTTTCTCCAAGCCCCATCCAACCTGACCTGGAACACTTCCAGGGATGGAGCAACCACAGCTTCTGTGGGCAACCTGTGCAAGGGCCTCCCGACCCTCACAGGGAAGAATTTCTCCCTAAAATCTACCCTATTCCTGCCCTCTGGCAGTGGGAAGCCATTCCCCCTGTCCTGTCACTCCATGCCCTTACCCAAAGTCTCTCTCCAGCTCTCTTGGAGAGAGACTCTCTCTCAAGGAGCCCCTTGAGGTACTGAAAGCCTCAATAAGGTCACCCCAGAGCCTGAAGACTTCAGGATTTAGGGAAAGATGCAGGGCAAGACTGGTGGCAAAAAATGCTCAGAGTTGAAGGGGTTAGTTGAAGATCCCTTAGAAGATCAACCACAGACTTTGAGGAACACAACCCAGTTCTCCTCTTTCCCATGTCAATTCCATCTCCTTCTCCTTCTCTACTCCATCATCCTCCACGTACCTCCCCAGTCCACCTGAGGTGACAGAAAGGGGAGATTTCTCACCATGAGCTGAGGTTGCTGCCAATCCTGCCATCTCATCTCCTTGAGGAGGTTCTGCCCTGTGTTGTTATGAGGATTGAGAGATAAAAGAAAAAGCAACAGGCACCTTTGGTCTGTCATGCAGCTTACCTGTGAGCCCGTGAATGTGTGAAAAAGGGAAAAAAGGACTCACACAGAGAGGGTTGTTTAAAGCCAAGTGAGAGTTTTAAGTGAAAAATTAATTACAAGTTGATCATTCCAAATTAGCTGTTTCATCCTTCTAGTACACTGGTTTTTTTAAACAAGAATGTGTCGTTTTGGCTTGGATTTTACCTTAGCAGGAACCTTTAAAAAGTCATGGCCAAGAGGACTTCCCTCCTGCCATTTGGAGAAAATGATTTTGTGTGTTATGGATCCAATTCTCCTTTCAGACAAGTCACACTGGTGTAAAACCAGCATAAACATGAAGAAGCTGGGCCCATAGATAGGGAGAAGAGACTCTGTAGTGTTTGAAGTTCCTTTAATTGTCCTCTGAAGTGGCACCATGAAAGTCACTGGAGCAAAGCCAGTTCTTGCTTAATCTGCCTCATGCACACCAGGAATGAAGGATGGGCTCAAGGTCAAAAGGACTCATTGACAATATGAAATTATTTGGTGTAAAGATGCCTCAAGTTGGCAGCTGAGTTTTAAGAGCTTTTCCCCCCTGTTTGAACACTGGGGAGATTCCAGCTTGGACCAAAATTTGAAGCCCAGTTCCAACATATTTCAGAGCATCACCAGATATTAAAAGGATTCGATTTGGCAATGAGCAAGGCAGCTTTTTTAATGCCAGTTGATTTCATTGATGGGAGGCAGAACAAGAAACAATCAATTCTTTCTGAAACCATGACACAAAGAAGGCATTAAGGATGGAGGAGAAAGCTGCCAGAGCAGTCTGCATGTTCCAAAGCTGTTGTTATGGATATATCCATGCTCTGATCCACCTGGGACACCAGGAATCAGGGGGGTTATTAACAATTGCCCCCATGCTGTATAAAAATGAAAGCCCCCAGCTCAGTGCATTCATTCTAACTGAAGGCAGCAAGAAAGGAGCTTTCAGGGCACTCATCATTTTTGTTTGCAAATAACAAGGGGAGGTAGTTATTCCTCTGAGTCCACACTCAAACATTTCCTGGAAACATTTATTTAGCAGTAGCACTGTCAATGTATTGATGCCTGTTTCAAAGGGAGGGAAGCAGAGAGGAGACTCAGTTGAAATTGCAGCTGGTTGCTGCAGGTATTTGCTCCCTAAGGCTCATCCAGGACTGCTCAGTCTCAATGACAAAATAAGACTAACAGTTACAGAATTCCATATAAATGCAAATAGCACATGGCCAGTGTGTTCTGCATCACTTAAGATGGGCTGAGGCCTGTTTTTACAAAGTACTGATCATGTTTTTGCCTTTCCTTTTAAGCAGCTGGAGATACACAGCAATATCCATTGCTCTACTTTTTCGACTCCCACTTCTTCAGCAGGGTCTGAGAATGATGAACCACCACAACTAAACTCTTCTGCTCTTTTCAGTAGAGCTGTGGCCACGTGTACCAGCAGATCTTTCTTGGGACTCGTGAGAATTCAGACTGACAAAGTCTGCTGGGCTTCCAGATTCCAATGTGACTGCAGTGGTAGGGACAGAAAAATGAAATCATTATTTGTACAGGACATAGGGTATTTTTTGGAATAAATCTGTGTTGCCATTTCCAAGGAACTGCTTTCCTGCCCTTCCCATTCAAACCAGAAACAGTCTTTGGAACTGCAGTTCTACACTGTGGCTCAGCACTCAGCTGAGATGAGACCCACACCAGTTTCTCGAGCACCTGGTAAGATTTTGTGTATTTATCCTGATGCTTTAAGTTTTAGCTTTCATGGTTTTTTAATTCTGTGCTGCCTCAGGCGTAGTTCTGAGCCTCATATTAAGTGTGTTACTCTTCACAGAGTAGGGAAACAAAACAAATCCTTTTCCTGCTGGAGACCAAGGACAACGAGCCAGGTCCAAAAGCACAAACAAGGGTGGACTGAAGGGAGAAACAAGAAGGATGAGACCTCACAGCCTGAAGCTGTAATTGGACAATTAAACCCCAATATGCAAATGGACCAAAACTTATTAAAGTGTGAGACCTTGTGACCAGAGATCCATTTTGTGACTATTTTGGGTCTGCCTTGAGTCTAGCCCTGGCCAGGCTCTTGTCCTGCTCAAGGTGTATCCCAGAGGCCTTTTAATAAATATCTACTTTATTCTCTTAGCTCTGTCCAGTCTCTGTTCCAGCTCAGCCTTCCCAAGGCATCAATCCCTGCCCCTGGGTGTAGAGGCTGGCAGTGACCAGCTGGATGGCCTGCCATGGAAGTGCTGGATGGTTGGTGGTCAGGACAGTGCTGAGCTCATCTGAGATTGTCTGTGGTGGTTCTTCCATGGCTTTTGACATCAGCAGGACCCACAATGTGGGACACACAAGAAATCTGCACTATTGGGCACTTTTACAAAGCAGCTTTCTTGCAAATGATAAACTCCTGGCTCTTTTGACACATCTGCACCTATGAAGTTTCCCAGATGGTGCTTTGAGGAGATAAAAGAGTTCATGAAAAGTAGCATGAAAAGCTCAAAAATCTCTACCACCTCCTGGTGGCAGAGCTCTCCTGTCTGTGTACACAGGAGAGGTGCTGATGGGCTGAGGCCTGATCATCTCCCATCACTGCAAAGGTTTTGGTGTCTGCAGATCTGTTCTGTAGTTCCTCAGAGTTCCCAGTGGTACAAAAGGTATTATCCTCAGCTTTTCCTTCTCACACTTCTTCCTGTCTGCATCAGATCGATTCCTTCAGGCTTCTCCACACTCTGGACAGTAAAGCCAAAATGAGAGATCTCTTCTGCCTCCTTCCTTTTGTAGTACCATCTTGTGCTGTTGGAGAAAGTGATCTCTCCACACCCACTCTCAAAACATGGACATTGAAACAAGTGACGTGACTTGGCCCCAGCAGTGAAGGGAGTCCTGTCCCCTGCCCTTCACAGGTCCTTCAGATCATCCTGGAGAAGGACAGAGGTTCAGCTCCTGATGTCCAAGACTGAATCAGAGCACATCTGAAATTACACTGAAGGTTTGTGTGAATTAAGCCCTCAGTGCCACCACTAAATACCTGTGTGACTTGGCTTGGGGAGAAACCCACCATCCTGGTGCTTCTGAAGGCTGGGATGTGTCATCCTGAGTCACTTCCAGGCACAAGAGCTGGCTGTTGCTGTATCCCAAGGCTGCATTTGGTGATTGCCTGCTCTGAATTATCCAGATTGTACCTGGAATGGGATAGGGCAGCACAAGAGGCCAGGGGCAAGCACTCAGGTTATTCTCTGTGTGTGTGCATATCTCCTTTGGAAACATGCTGGGCAGTCAGGAAGATAAACATGGACAAAGAGAGGCTCCCAGGCTGGGGATGGTGCCTTCAGCTGTGCTCTGCTTTCCCTGCCAGCTCAGGAGGATGGCACATCACCCTTTGGAGCAGCACAGCTGCCAGCTGAGCCTTTTTGCTCTGGGGAATGAGGTTTTTTGATGGCGTGAACTGCCTGTGGAGGTGAGGTTGGTTTTTATCCTTTGCTTCCCATCTGTTTGCCGTGCTGGGCTGAGTCGAGCAGATCACAATCAGCCCTGGCTGCCCCGCCCCAGCCTGCTGGCTCTGTCCTGCTGCCAAGCAGCTCTGACATCCCTGACCCCTCTGCAGAGGGACCTCATGGATTCAGATTGCCTGGATGGGCTCCAGCAGGGTTTGTCACGTTGTTGCACCTTTGCCATGTGACAGATCCGGCTGGAGCCCTGCACACCTCAGGCCGGGTTTGCAGCCCGGTGCTGTCAACTCTCTTGTGCCCCACAAATGGACATGTAGGACTTGTGCTCCAGATGTAGCCCCAGCATCACTCCCAAAGTCCCTGCCAAAGGAGCCCTGTTCCCTTCCCCCAGAGAAGCCCAGGAACCCGGCCCAGGGTCCTTATCCAGGTCTCATCACATGCTGCAGCCCCACTGGCCAGAGTATTCACTCCTGAATCTCATCTGCCTCAAATCTGAGATGTTTCCTGACAGGACATTTAAAAACAGCACTGGAGGAGTCTGACCAGTACCCTAAAAAATTTTTGCATGATCTTTTTCCTCATTTCAAATATGCAAAGCATATTCAGAGACTTCATTCTTCCGCCTCTGCAGCTACTCCATAGCCATGGGAGAAAACCTGCATCAGCTGGCCCTTTCTCTAAAGAATCAGTGGGTAAAACTTGCATTTTAGAATCTGGTTTCTCTCTGGAAACTCCTTGGATTAGGCACTTGTGTAGGAAAAGAAATCTGGTGTCCCGCTCCCTCTGCTGGTACAACTTCTCAGCCTTTGCCTTGCACCAAAGACAAACTGCTCCAGAGCTGTTTTCCAACCTGGCCCTGCTCTTTGGAGATCTATCCCTGTGTCCAAGGAGAAAACCTGGGAGGGGCAACAGATCTCTTTTGCAAACAGTTTTCTAATGAAATCCAGGTTTTCCCCAGCATATTTTATGGCTGTCGCTGAAATTTCTGTGTGAGCTCTTCTCTTTGGAGATTTATTTCTGTGTCCACAGAGATGCCTGCTGCTACCCAAACTTTTCTGATGGGATTTGTTCCTGCTTCCATAAGCATTTAAAAACTTCTTCCTTCAAGATGTCCTCGTTTGCTGCTTGGTTCTTTTCTGTGCTTCAGCCCTCAGAGGTAGGATCCCAGTGTAGATATCTCATTTTATCCTTCTTATTGATATTTTATTTAAAGAGCTCTCCAGACTGCCAACAAGCCCTGGGCAACCTTTCCATCTGATGTTCTTATTTATAACAAAGCCTCTTATCTCGTGTTTGCCAAATGCCACATGTTTTGTGGGTTTTTTAATTGAAATTGCCAGGGGGAAAATGGCAATGTGGTTCTTCCCTAAGTGATCACACACATTACACTGAAGTCATTTAAATGGGGTCTTTGGTCTTCACAGTGATCAGAGTTTGGCTTGTGTTTCTTACAGGGCTTGTCAAATACCAGCCCAGACCAACCCATCCTGCAGCCAGAATGAACTGTCATGTTGAAATATCCAGAAAACAGCCAAACTGATTGCTATTCATCCCAGAAATTATGAAAGCTTTCATCAAGGGCTGAGCCAGCTGTTCCTGGTTTTAGCTAAATATATTACTTTTAAATTGTAACACTTCTTGCTGTTTTCCAGAGTAGTGCAACTTACCATGAACAATGTTTTCAGTGTCTGGAGGTGATGAATTTTCTGCTGCTCCCTCTTGCCATATGCAAATCTTTATCTTTACCCAAAAATCTCCAGATTTTTTCTTTACTCAGGAAGAAAAAATGTGCAATTCATACCCAACACTGCTGGCAGCACCATTTTTCAATGACAAAAATGATGCTTAGGGTGGCACTGAGATCTATGTGAAAGGGTACCACAAAGAACTGGCTCTGCAGAAGGGTTTTTAAATTTTTTTATTTTATTTTATATATTTTTTTAATATGATACTTGGCAGAAGTCACACTCTAGGGCAGGAAACCTCCTGTGACAGCCAGGGCAGTGCTGGATTTCTGTTTCAATTGTAACATGGAGGTGACACTTCTGCTTGTATAATCTCCAAGAGAAAACAAATCCCTAAACTCAGGGNCCATTTTTCAATGACAAAAATGATACCTGGGGTGGCACTGAGATCTGTGTGGAAGGGTACCACAAAGCACTGGCTCTGCAGAAGGGTTTTTTATTTTATTTTATATATTTTTTTAATATGATACTTGGCAGAAGTCACACTCTAGGGCAGGAAACCTCCTGTGACAGCCAGGGCAGTGCTGGTTTCTATTTCAGTTGTAACATGGAGGTGACACTTCTGCTTGTATAATCTCCAAGAGAAAACAAATCCCTAAACTCAGGGCTTTGGCTACAATATTATTGAAATTTGGAGAAGTAATAACCATTTCCTATCATTTGGTGTGAAGAATAACTGTCATTTTCCAGTCATTTTCCTTTGTTTTTAATCAATGATCTCCCTGTGAGCTATTCCATTGTAGTATAAATCAAATGTTTCTCTTACAAGGGGATGTCATGAGTATCTGAAATTTCTGTTGATACTCTCAATTTATTCCATCAAGAACAGGAACTACTAAGGTTAAGGTTGTAAGGGCAAGCACTAAAAGGTTCAGAAGCACCAGACTTTAGGTTGTCTGTGCTGGGTGGGCTTTTGCCCCCTGTGAAATCACTGCTGTTATGAAGCAGCCCTGGCCAGCCCCTCCCCTGCCCTGTGCAGCTGCCCCACTTCCAAAAGCTGTGTTATTCATGTTGAAGTCATGGTAAAGTGATTTATGCCCAGTTTGAAGGATGGCTCTTCCTCTCCATCCCCTTCTCCCCCCATGTCTCGGACACAGAGCCATCCCCATCCCTCCTTCCACACACATCCCCTCTCACAACTCTGCTTCAAAAGTAGCACAACCTCAAAGCTGGCTTTTGTTTATCCTCCCAAATCCAAGCCCACATTCCATGAAATTACTGTACACTACTTTTCCTGCAAGTCTCTTACCTCCTGGAGCTGCTGACACAAGACACCAGGTCATTCTTTTTCCATGCCCTGTGTGAGAGCTGAGCCCCTGTTGCCCACACAGCACCAAACCTCTGCACTGAACTGACCATGAATTATTCCCCGTGGGACTTTTCTGGGATGCTCATCACGGGAGAAACTGGGAGTTTTGCAAACAGAATCACTTTTTAGACTTCACAGCACACCACTGGCATGGAAAGCCCTTGTTTTACTCAAAGGGAAGTAGGTGCAGAGACAAAAGTACCAATTTTTCAGACACTTAACTGTGGTTTAGCACTTTCTATGTTCAAGGCACAGCTCTCAGTGTCTTCAGGGGTAGCTTGGAGAGCTCAAGGCATCCCCAAATCAAGCTCCTGGGTGTCTGAGTGGACCTCACAAAACGAATCACTGATAATCACTGACCACAGGGGATAAGAAACTTGCTCATCATTCCTCCTCCTGCTTTGGTTGCCTTGCCTGGCAATGAAACACTAACAAAGGCTTTGCTTTCTTGGAGCAAAATTCAATCTCCTTAACAGAACCTGAGAGACCAAAACCTCTGGGACAGCATCACTGAGTGAGATACAGGAGGGAAACCTGACCAAAATTAGCTGGTGCAAAGACACATCATGTCTGTGTTGAAAAAAACAACAAAACCAAACAGAAATACGGCAACCACTTTGAAAAGTAGCCTCAAAATGCTGCTTAAGTGATTACAAGAACATCAAACCAAACCCAGAGGAATCTGTAATGTCTGTAATTCACAGAATTGCTGTGGAAGCTGAGGGAACACTCCAAGCTCTTGCAATTCCTTTCCAGTGCCAGCAGCAGTTGATGCCAGTTGTGTTCCAAAGGGCTGGGCTGTCCCTCCTCCTGTGCCATCTCCACTCTGACCCCTCCACGTTCCTCTGCTCCCTTCTGGATCTGCTTCTCATCTTTCCAGGCCACCAGCTGCTGTCCCTGTGCTGTTCCAACACTGAGCCAGAGAATCCAGCTTTCTGCTGACTTGATCACAAGCTGGGCTTGTCACCTTGTGCCTGAGAGGATTTATCTTCCTACAAGCCTTGTGCAAGTCACTTCCAAGGAGAACTTGTCAGGAAGGGTGAGAAGAATTATCACACCTTCCTTTAGCTGTTCCAAACAATCCTTGTTAAGTCTAAACTGAACCTTTGCATTCCTGCTGCAATGAATGGAGAAGGATCACCATTTCCAAGGGGTGCTTCATCCCATCCTAATTCAAATGCCTCAGACAGGTGGCAAGATGTTTTTCTGATTGCTACATCTAAAAGCACTTTTCTTCCCCGATTTTTCTGAATGTCTGCAGGTATTTCTATAAACACAGCCTTACAACGAGAAGTTCCTCACATTAAAATGCAGATTGTGAAAGGAAATTTATTTTGCTGCATTAAAACCTCCCACTTAAGCACTTGACAGTGCCCCTTTGTCTCATCCTTCTGAGAAACAGCATTGAACTGCTCCCTCAAATCTTCTCTGTGCTCCTGCTGCTTTCACATGACTCCATCACATTCTCTCCCTTTTAATCTCTGTTCCAGGCTGAAGGGTTTTATTTACTGCCCTTCTCCTCATAGAGAAGTTGTTCCATATCTTTGGCCATCTCTGATGTCCTTCCCTGTGCCTTTCTCTGGTTTGTTTTATCTGAGATGTCCTTTGTGAGCTGGGGGAGCAGCACTGCACACAGCCTGATGCAGACACACTGTGGGTGTGCAGAAAAAGCCAAGGGATGGTTTCTGATTTGTTATCTGCTCTTAATAATAACCTTCCCATGCTGTTTTCATTTTTGGGCACCTCTGGAAGTATTGCCACAGCTTTTAAGATTTCTTTCCTGGCTTGCAGCAGCCAACTTAGAGCTTCTCTTTATGAATGCTTTGTGAGAATCTATTCCTCTGTCTGTACTACCTTTGAATGTCATCTTGCATTTTACCATTTCATTAGTGTCTAAAGATCCTTTACTTACCATTTCCTCTGGCATTTTTAACCACCCTGAGGGAAGGATCCTTGATGACACCCTGAAGAGATGCCTGTCATTCAGCATCATGTCCTAACTGGTACTTCAAGGAAGATTAAACCAAGAAAAATAAATTCAAAAGTCTTAGAAAGCATCACAATAATTTCCATGATTTGTGACTCATGGGAAATGTCTGGCTGCCAGTGTGACTTAAGGCCAAATTTCAACTCCTCTTGCCTCAGGCTCCCTCAGCTGTGAAACAAAGGATGCATTTATAGTTCATGGGAGGGGCCAGAGAACTTTGTCCAGCTGTTTCCAAGTTCAGCCCCCCAGGCTGCCAGAGCTCCTGCATGTCCTCAGTGTGATCTCCTGTCTCCCTGATGGAGGATATCAAAGTGGCTCTCCCAAAGGGACAGTTACCATCACCATAAAAAAATAAAGAATTCAACCTTTCATTCTCCTACTGAATCCAAAGCAGAGCCAGGCACTAAGAAGAAATTATCCCAGCCAAAGCCAGGACATAAACCTAGGTTTATAGACTCCCTTAAAAGTTTATTCCCCTTTGTAAGTACCTTGTAGGTCTGCAGAGGATGATTTATACCCATTCTTGGTTTTCATTTCAGATTTAATTGCCCACTCCAGCAGCCTGGGCAGCAAAGGGTGAGGTTACATGAACAGAGGATGTGAAGGAAGGATAAACCACTGGATGTCCAGGCCAGATCCAGCAAGGATCCTTGTCCCAAGTCCCTCTTCAGCTCTCTCATAGCCCCTTTAGGTACTGAAAGGCTGTTTTTCCTTGCTTCCCTGGCTATTTCCCCAATATTTCCAAGCTACACTGCACAGTTTGACAAACCCAGTCTTTCTAAGCCTTTGTTTCAAGATTCACTTGCACTAAGGGAGATCTGGGAGCAATTAGAGTGGCTTTTACACACCAGTCATTTTTCTATTTGCACTTCAGCTCCTGATAGTAAATATGACAAAGGGGCACTAAACCTTTAAGTAGCTCAAAGTATTGCTGTGCTCAGAGCAAGGCAAACTGAGAGAGAAGCCAGGAGAATACTTATGCAGACCACGTTACCAGAAACATTTAAGGAGACTGCATTTATAAAGAAAAATTCTTACAGTTATTAGCCAATAAGTGGAGCAGTTCATTGGCAAAGACACAGAAATACACAGCAGGCTACTGGAGCTCTTAGGGAAAATACAATTAACTTGGTAACAAAATTAAATATAGTAGATCTATAATAAGTGTGAGCAGCTTATAGTAAACCCAAAGGGAGTATTAAGAATTCAACCCATCAATCATCACAGCGTGTAACCACCCCTGGACAACATTTCTAAGAACCTGTTTGCAATTTTATGCCTGTTCCAGTTACTGTATGAATAAAGCTGGTCCTTGATTGATTTTCACTGCTATGACTCCTTGAATTGCAGTTCTTCACACTGGTGATTTAATTTCACATTTGGATATTCTTAGTCTTTGCACACATTTGAACTGTGGCAGTGTTGTTGCAAACCCATTGGGCTGTTGCCACCTCTGCCAAATAAACTTTGAGAAGGTTTTCACCAAAATGCCACTCACTTTCTCCATCTGAAAAATCTGGATAATGGTTTGCTTCTGGTTATAAACAACTGGAGACCTAAGGCTGCTTAATGGAAATATGTTGGAAGTGCTGCAGCCACCTCTCCTTTTGCCTCACCTGCAGTAATCATGAGTAATGCCACAAACTTGGTGAAGTTTTTTATGATAAAATCCCAGCAGGAGAGAAGATGCATCTCCAGTCACTCTAAAGAAAAAATAAATCCATAAGATTGCAGCTTACACAAATCAATCCTGTGAAAAAAAAACCAGAAACTGCTCCCTGCTCTGTTTTACCAGGATAATCCAGTTTGGGCCCCACAGTGGTGATTTGAAACTGCAGCACGTTCACTCAGCAGCTTTTCATTCTGCACAGATTCCCTCTGCCATCACAGGACAGAGAAACTCACCCTGTCTCAGCCCTGTGAGGAGGCCCCACAGCTTCAACCATCAGAGGTGACCTCAAAATGCAGCTCCCTGCTTTATCTGCCCTCACCACCATGGATCAATTTGTTTCTCTCACTGTGGATGGAGCTCAGCACTGACAGAGTCTGACCTGCATCCTCTGCTGCTCCTGCCAGCTCAACCCCCCACAGTCCCAGCTGAACTGAATTTTTCCATCTGTTCCCCTGGAAAAGATAATGCTCCATTCCTTCTGTTCAAGACAGGGAGTCAGAAGTGTCTGTAAGTGGAAATCTTGAACTTCCAAAAGCCCCTAAGGCTCTGTGACCATTCCTAAGTTCTCCTTGTACTTCCAGAGCCCTCCAGGGATGTGCAGCCCCAGCCTGTGCTGGTTCCTTTGCCCCAAAGAAACATGGAGAAACTGCAGTTCCTAGGAATTGTGATTCATACAAGGGTGAGGAGATTTGTTACAACCCAGGGTCTGGAAAACTGCAGAAGCTCTTGAGAGCTCAACTGTTGGCAACTTTCTGCCTTCTTTCTCCCTGGCAGCTTCCCAGTTCCTCGTCTCCCCAGCTGCTCCTCCCTCTGGCCAGGGGCTGGGAAGGGTCTGATGCTGCCCAGGGTCTGATGAAAATGGTCTTGGAGAGGAGGTCTGGGCTTCTTTTCATGTCCATCTCCATTCACTAATCAGGGAAAGTGCTGCTGCAACATTCCTACAGTTGGGAGCATTTTAAACTCCATCCTCCAGCCAAGGCAGTTCCAGAGAGGAGCTGGAACTGGTCACCCAGCAGGCAGGGTGAGCTGGGAGAGCTGTGGGATGAGGATCTGAGGAGCAGGAGTGGAAGTTTTTGCTGGAGATGTTTTGATCCCAGCACTGTGTTTCCTTTGGAAATACCCATCAAAGGCTCACCTCCTGCAGCTTCCTCTCTAGGGCTGCTCTGCAATCACCCAGAAAGCAAAAAAAGAGAAAGAAAATTAGCACAGCCCTCTCACCATTGGATTTCCAAAGCATTATTCAAGGGGAAAACCTGCACCAGTTGCTCTCTAGGGTGGAAAAAAAAATTGTTTCCATTCCCATGGCATTTGGAAAACACATCTATTGACTGAGCTCTCAGAGAGCAGGGNCCACGTTACCAGAAACATTTAAGGAGACTGCATTTATAAAGAAAAATTCTTACAGTTATTAGCCAATAAGTGGAGCAGTTCATTGGCAAAGACACAGAAATACACAGCAGGCTACTGGAGCTCTTAGGGAAAATACAATTAACTTGGTAACAAAATTAAATATAGTAGATCTATAATAAGTGTGAGCAGCTTATAGTAAACCCAAAGGGAGTATTAAGAATTCAACCCATCAATCATCACAGCGTGTAACCACCCCTGGACAACATTTCTAAGAACCTGTTTGCAATTTTATGCCTGTTCCAGTTACTGTATGAATAAAGCTGGTCCTTGATTGATTTTCACTGCTATGACTCCTTGAATTGCAGTTCTTCACACTGGTGATTTAATTTCACATTTGGATATTCTTAGTCTTTGCACACATTTGAACTGTGGCAGTGTTGTTGCAAACCCATTGGGCTGTTGCCACCTCTGCCAAATAAACTTTGAGAAGGTTTTCACCAAAATGCCACTCACTTTCTCCATCTGAAAAATCTGGATAATGGTTTGCTTCTAGTTATAAACAACTGGAGACCTAAGGCTGCTTAATGGAA
Organism: Alaudala cheleensis; assembly: GCA_013398995.1. Classification (NCBI taxonomy): domain Eukaryota; kingdom Metazoa; phylum Chordata; class Aves; order Passeriformes; family Alaudidae; genus Alaudala; species Alaudala cheleensis. Next base: position 75,768 of record VWYE01009060.1, on the reverse strand, counting down.
ATATGTTGGAAGTGCTGCAGCCACCTCTCCTTTTGCCTCACCTGCAGTAATCATGAGTGATGCCACAAACTTGGTGAAGTTTTTTATGATAAAATCCCAGCAGGAGAGAAGATGCATCTCCAGTCACTCTAAAGAAAAAATATATCCATAAGATTGCAGCTTACAGAAATCAATCCTGTGAAAAAAAACAAGAACTGCTCCCTGCTCTGTTTTACCAGGATAATCCAGTTTGGGCTCCACAGTGGTGATTTGAAACTGCAGCACGTTCACTCAGCAGCTTTTCATTCTGCACAGATTCCCTCTGCCATCACAGGACAGAGAAACTCGCCCTGTCTCAGCCCTGTGAGGAGGCCCCACAGCTTCAACCATGAGAGGTGACCTCAAAATGCAGCTCCCTGCTTTATCTGCCCTCACCACCATGGATCAATTTGTTTCTCTCACTGTGGATGGAGCTCAGCACTGACAGAGTCTGACCTGCATCCTCTGCTGCTCCTGCCAGCTCAACCCCTCACAATCCCAGCTGAACTGAATTTTTCCATCTGTTCCCCTGGAAAAGGTAATGCCCCATTCCTTCTGTTCAAGACAGGGAGTCAGAAGTGTCTGTAAGTGGAAATCTTGAACTTCCAAAAGCCCCTAAGGCTCTGTGACCATTCCTAAGTTCTCCTTGTACTGCCAGAGCCCTCCAGGGATGTGCTGGTTCCTTTGCCCCAAAGAAACATGGAGAAACTGCAGTTCCTAGGAATTGTGATTCATACAAGGGTGAGGAGATTTGTTACAACCCCGGGTCTGGAAAACTGCAGAAACTCTTGAGAGCTCAACTATTGGCCAAAGCCAACTCTGCCTTCTTTCTCCCTGGCAGCTTCCCAGTTCCTCGTCTCCCCAGCTGCTCCTCCCTCTGGCCAGGGGCTGGGAAGGGTCTGATGCTGCCCAGGGTCTGATGAAAATGGTCTTGGAGAGGAGGTTTGGGCTTCTTTTTGTGTCCTTCTCCATTCATTAATCAGGGAAAGTGCTGCTGCAACATTCCTACAGTTGGGAGCATTTTAAACTCCATCCTCCAGCCAAGGGAATTCCTGAGAGGAGCTGGAACTGGTCACCCAGCAGGCAGGGTGAGCTGGGAGAGCTGTGGGATGAGGATCTGAGGAGCAGGAGTGGAAGTTTTTGCTGGAGATGTTTTGATCCCAGCACTGTGTTTCCTTTGGAAATACCCATCAAAGGCTCACCTCCTGCAGCTTCCTCTCTAGGGCTGCTCTGCAATCACCCAGAAAGCAAAAAAAGAGAGAATGAAAATTACCACAGCCCTCTCACCATTGGATTTCCAAAGCATTATTCAAGGGGAAAACCTGCACCAGTTGCTCTCTAGGGTGGAAAAAAAAATTGTTTCCATTCCCATGGCATTTGGAAAACACATCTATTGACTGAGCTCTCAGAGAGCAGGGTCTGGTCCCAAACCAGAGCCCACAGGGACCCTCCAAAAAGCCCTCCCAGCACCAGGAGTGTGGCACAGACCAGTGGTGAGAGCAGTAGAGAGAGGCACAGACCTGGAATAAGAAATGTATTTTACAATCCACAGGACACACCAGCTCAGGTAATGCAGAGCATCCTCCAGGACAGCTCAGAGCAGCCCTTATTAGTCTGAATTTCCCCTTGAATCACTCCAAGGACTTGAGCAGAGCCTTTTCTCTCCCCAGTTACACTGCTCAGGGTGGCAGGAGCTTGTTTCCTTTAGCAGAACCAAACCCTGTCTTTCTTTTTTTAACCACTTTCCCCCCTGCCCTCACCACCAACACTCAACCCAAGGGTTGGGAGTAGGTCAAGGGAAAAATCTACAAGTTCTCAGGTTGGCTGATGGTTTGTTTCTTACCCAGGTGGTTCCATAATCCAATTGCACAGCAGTGGAGGGTCCATGGGGGTGCTCCAGCAGACACTCATTAGCTGCCAGTGCTGGAGAAGCTCCTCCATTCCTGGGAGAAACGAAATCCTGGAATGCAGGTGATGTGAGGGTGACAGAGATGCTCCCAGGGTGGAACCTGTTCTCTGCAGAGGTCTTTCATAAATACACCTAAATAAAGTCATGAACTGTTGCTGCTTAATCTCTTTGGGGAAAGGCTGTGCTGCTGCTCAGAGCTGGTGATGACTCCCCTGGCACTTGGCAGGTTTTTAAGAGCAGCAAAAAAACCAAAAAAATCCTGTTGCCTCCTGAGCAGGCACAGCCACATCTATTTTAAAAAATGTGATGTGCCTGCTCTCAGGGAAATGCTCAGCTGTCACAGCAGAGCAGGTCACAGCAGCATCTGATCTGTGGACTCCAGAGCTGCTGGTGGACATCATGTCCTTTATGGGCAGTTGGGTGCCTCTTCTTGTCTGTATCCAGTAAATTATTGCACTTGCAGCCATTACTATTTTTGAAAGGACTCTGTGCTTTTAAACAAACTACTGAAGCAGTGGTTCAGTCCCCAGCCTCACCAGGAGCCACCACAAATTACAGGTGGGCTGCAAGGACAGTGTGAACTGGCTCTGTGGCCATGACAGCATTTGGTGACCTCAAACCACAACATCCCCATCCCAACTGAGAGCTTCTGGAGAGCAGCAGAGCATCTCTGACTGAGACAAGCTGCTCCTCAGCAGCATCCTCTGATCCATGTCCAGATCCTGGGTGTTTTCTGTGCCCTGAAACACAAACAGCACTCACAGCTTCAGTGACACCAAAGCTCTGCAGGCCCATGGCTGAAGCTCTCCTGTGGCAGCATGTAAAACCCATGGTGGACCAACATCCTTCTTTTTTCCTGGGACCTTTCCCCTCTCTTACATCTGGTCTTACAGATCATTTCAAGCACCTTTAAAGCAGAAATCATTATTTTCTTGGCCAGAAGACTTGTGGTTGACCCACCCCTTAGAAGTGTTTCAGGCCAGCTTGGACAGGCCTTGAATCAACCTGGTGCAGTGGGAGGTGTCCCTGCCCATGGCAGGGGGTGGAACTGGATGGCCTTTAAGGTCCCTTCCAACCCAAACCGTCCTGTGATTCGTGATTTTATCACACCATGTCACCAGCCAAAGCTGTTCCATGAAGGGAACCCCCCAGGCCACCACCTCCCCTGTGCCTCGGATCCCAAATGAGCTGAATGTGCAGAGGAGTGAGGGATGCTGGATGAGCCGGGAGGAGAATCAAGAGGCAGATCGGCTCCCCCTGCTCTGTGTGTGAGACCTGGCGAGTCCGTGCCTTGCACTCCCGGCAGAAAGCAAAGGGCCTGATTTGCCTTGAAGCAGTGGGAGCTGGGGCTGAGCACAGCCTCTCTCTTCGCCTTGAAAAGCATCTGTTAATAGAGAGGAGTTGGAGGGGAGCAGCAGACAAAGAGACATCACAGGCACGATCCTCCCCATCAGTGGCACTGCCGCTTGCCTGGAGGGTTTCTCACGCAGCCCACGCCTGTGATGTGCTATTATACTCCATGAAAAGAAGGGAAAATGTCATGTTTAGAACATCTTGGCTATTTCCAGAGGGATAATGCTGTTCCAGCGCTGAGGTGACGTGCAGGAGAGGCTGCTGCCTGTTCCCAAGAAGCAACTCAGGAGCCAGTTCTTGAGGAGTCACCTGGGTAAAAATAAAACCAATCCCAGAAAAAGGCAGAAGCTCCCCATTTAGCTCCTTTGATCCATCAGGGCTCGTCCTGAAGTGCCAGTTGTTGACCAGAGCACACAGGGAGGGGATGGTGAAGGGTTCTGGCCTAGTGTGACATTTCCCACCCTCTGGCATCCCAAAGGCCATGTGTCCCAGGGCAGCCACCAAATCTGTTGTCCTGCCTGTAACTCGTTTTCCTGTTTCATCTGCAGCAACAGAAGAAACTCAGGCCTCGTTTCCTGCATTCCAGGTCACCCTTCAACAAATGAATCATCATTGCCCCTCCAAAGGAGCTTAAAAAAGATCCACCAAACCATTTGCTCTGTGGTCCTTCATGAGGTGCTCCAGGTATCCACTTCAGCATCCAGTTCCTCAGGACACCAGCACTGCAACAACTCCCTTCTTGCTGGGGATGTTATTGTAAAGGACAGAATAATTGAACGTCACAGCACTTCAGCACTGGCAAAGAAAATCCCCTTTAATCTGAAATATGACACATCCTGATCAGGTGCAGGGAGGGGAAAAAAATGAACCAGATCAGAGAGATTTTGCTTTCATGTGGCCACAAGATAAATCATCAGCCAGGGCGAGTAATGGGCAGTAATTGTAAGTCCTCTCTGCATTTGCAGCACATCAGAGACCTGCCAGGGCTGAGATGGCTCCACAGCTCCTGAGCCTCCCAGGCTCCAATTACCCCTCTCCCTGCTCTCAGTATCAAAAGCAAAAATTGCTTTCTTCATGCTAAATGATCTGCAGGGTGGAGGCAAATGGGCAAAAGGACTTGGAGAAATGATCGTGGGCCCTGCTGTGCCCAGGTCTCAGCTGTTCCTTCAGCTCCTCCCAGAGGAGGAAGCACAGCAGGAAGGTGTGGGGCTGCATTTTGTGCCTCACTCACCCTGTGATGAGCTGGCTATTTGCTTTAGGAAAAAATTAAAATTAATCTCTGCTCAATTTGGACACTCCAGCATAGCAGAGAGAAAGAAACAAACTGCAGAGAAAAACGTTTTTGTTTTCCTACACTGCATTTCCATTCAGGAAAAACACCCTGCAGCCCTGACTGCCATGGGCAGATGGACATGAGCGTGTCAGGGGAGCCATTTGCCCTCTTACAAAAGGAAAAAGCGAGGCTGATGGAATTAATTTGGTATCACCTAGCAGCCTTGTGGCATGGGACCTTCAGTCTCTACACCCCAGCCAGGGCTTGGCTTCTCATGCCCTGCTGCTCTCCTGAAAGCAGAGACATCCCTTTGTCTCTTGAAACAAGTTTCCCTCCTCCGGAGTAGCACAAGACCTGCCAGGATGCTCAGCCATGACCAAATCTCTGTCAGGTACCTTTATCCATCCAGGGCATGCCCTCCCCAGCTATTAAATCAACTTAAAATGAATTTGTGGAAGGTGTCCCTGCCCAGACACTTCACACTTGCAGTGCCTCTTGTAGTTACATGGCCACAAAAATGTTTCCATCGCTGCCTGAAAGGTGGCAGGTCCAGCCAGCTCCATGGCAATGTCCCTGGCTTTGCTGAATGCAGATTTTCATTAATCTGCAGCATTTCCAGTGCTGAGGTTCACTTGCCAAATCCAGGCTGATCACTGCACAATTCCCTTCTCCACTGCACCAGTGTTTGATGTCTTACACACTCACTTGCTGCTGACCAGACCCAGAATTACAAATACTGTTCCAATTTTGTCTGACAAGCAGCAGCCATGGGTTCACAACCTCAAGGACAGCCAGGTAAGCAAGAGCCTTTCCTTCACTCCATCATTCTTCAGATTATTGAATCAAATAATGGCTCAGCCCATAAAACCACACTAACATTTTATTTCCATTGTGTCAGCTGAGATCCCTCTTCCACAGCAGATTCCCAAACTCTGGTTTTCTTACAAGCACCAGTGTCAGGGCTTGGGGTTTGCCATGGCACTGGAGCTCACAAGAATACACAGTGAGATTTTAGCTCCAAGTTTCTGTCAGGCTGGGTTGTCCAGAAGAGTCTTGTGCAGATTGGAATAACGTGGGTGGCTCTGGTGTGGTTCACAGCACTTTGCTTTCTTATAAGGTAAATGTGAAATCATGTTTCTCCTATTTCCTGTTGCCTCAAAGTCTGTACTCTGCTATCCAAAAAAATTCCCCNACACACTCACTTGCTGCTGACCAGACCCAGAATTACAAATACTGTTCCAATTTTGTCTGACAAGCAGCAGCCATGGGTTCACAACCTCAAGGACAGCCAGGTAAGCAAGAGCCTTTCCTTCACTCCATCATTCTTCAGATTATTGAATCAAATAATGGCTCAGCCCATAAAACCACACTAACATTTTATTTCCATTGTGTCAGCTGAGATCCCTCTTCCACAGCAGATTCCCAAACTCTGGTTTTCTTACAAGCACCAGTGTCAGGGCTTGGGGTTTGCCATGGCACTGGAGCTCACAAGAATACACAGTGAGATTTTAGCTCCAAGTTTCTGTCAGGCTGGGTTGTCCAGAAGAGTCTTGTGCAGATTGGAATAACGTGGGTGGCTCTGGTGTGGTTCACAGCACTTTGCTTTCTTATAAGGTAAATGTGAAATCATGTTTCTCCTATTTCCTGTTGCCTCAAAGTCTGTACTCTGCTATCCAAAAAAATTCCCCCCTCAGCATTTCCACAGCCTCAGCTCCTTTCCACACTCAGATGTTTCAGGGTAAGAGTTGTGTTATTTCTAAGCCCAGCATGCTGACAACAAAACAAACACCCAATTAAATATTTATATTTAATAGATGCTGTACAGCTTGTGTGCAGCCAAATCCCCTGACTAGCCTTTTGTTTTTTCATGCTGTTAAACCACATTCTTCACTTCCAGGTCTAGAGGAAAGTCTTCCCTGGATTGTGCATCCCCCTCCTGCAGTGACCTCCTGCCCCACAGGCAGATCCCGTCACCCATGGTGCCTTTGGGAGCTTTTCCTGTCACTTCCAGCAAGGACAAAGCACCCAGCAAATCTCTGCCACCATTTCTCATGCAGTCCATGGTCCAGAGGAGCTGCAGGCCTGGCACCCTCCTGGCCCATAAATAAATTCCACGTGCCCAGCACTGAGGCACAGCTCAGCTTTCCCTCATCCCAGCCTGGATTCAATGATGCATTTTACTACCTCCCTCCTTTCCATTTTAAACCCAAGACCAGAGGATTTTTTAGTGCAGGTCTCCTTGGCCATGGCTGTGCCTTGAATATAATATCAATTTTTTTTTCTAGTTAACTCTTCCCTCCTGCTCCTGCTGAAATGGGAGCAGCTCCCAACTCCTCTGGGATGCAGGATTGACATCGCTGCTGTGTTATTTAATCTCACAAACTACAACTTCTCCCCCAGCAACCCCCTCAGCTCCTTGTGCCCAAATTACCTTGTTTGTCACCACAAACCCATCCTGGTTGTTCACGCAACAGTGCAGCTCCCATTCTGCAGCCCTGCTGCTGCTCTTGTAAGAAAAATCCAATTTCTGGGCATTTCAGTCGAGTTTCAGCCTGTATCCAAGTGAGATTTAACCAGACAGGAATGGAATGCAATAAGTCAGTGGGATGGAATATTGTTACTTGCTATTTTTTAATATTAAAAATGCAAAGTGTAAATAATCTGGGGGAAAAAAATTAGATCAGAAACCCTGAAATTGCTTCCATAATTGGAGATTAAGTTATGGAAAGAATAAAGCACAACTCCATGGGCAGATGATTTCCAGAGGCAAATCAATAACTTTTAAAGGGCATATTGAACAGCAAGAGTGAACCCTGGGAAAAAGAGCTAAAATTGAAAAAATACCTAGCTGACAAATTATTTTAAATAAGGATTTTTCAGCTTCTTGATCTAAAGTACAGTTAAATCCAGTGATCCAAACATTTTGATTGCAAATCCCAGGTCAGGTTACAGCCTGATCCTGGCAAATGTTTTCATTATTGAGACTCTGCTTGTATAAGAGAAGATGTTTTAACTTTAAATCAGACACTTGTGATTTAATTGTAAATTTCCTTTTATATGAGTATGGTCATTTTTTTTTTTTTCAGGAATTTCTTTTTTTTTTTTAACACACTACAAATTTTCCCTCAAGAAAAAATAAACAAGTCTGTTAACATCAGGTTCTTTTGCTGCCCAGTTCCATTTCCTCTGCCTCAGATGAGATGAAACCCTTAGTGAAGAGCCTGGTTGACTGTAATTTACCCTTCCAGGCACTTTGTATTAAAAAATTTGGAAAAATGGTAGAAGTACAGCTCCCCTGCCAAATGCTGGTCCAGCACAGAGGTTGACATTCCTCCTCATGCACAATGTGCAAGACCCAGGAGTTTTCTGGGGATATTTTTGGGAAGGGACAGTCAGAAGCTGCCATTCATCTCCATTTGTGTCCCTGCACAGCCCAGCTGCAGCCCCAGCACTGCCAGGAGCTGCTCAGGTCCTTGGCAACTCAGGGAATCACAGAATCATTAAGGTTGGAAAAGACCAACTCCAACCATTCCCCAGCACTGCCACCCCTAACCCCTGTCCCCAAGTGCCACATCCACATGGCTTCAACATCCCTCCAGGGACTGTGACTCCACCACTGCCCTGGGCAGCTGTGCCACTGCTTAACAACTCTTTTTGTGAAGGAATTTTTCCTAAATATCCAGCCTAAACCTCCCCTGGTGCAACATGGAGTCATTTCCCCTTGTCCTGTGGATTGCTGCTTGGGAGGAGAAAGCAATTCCCCCTCATCCATGAATATTCCTGGACATCAGGGCTCTGCTGAATGTGGTCCTTCAGCCAATGCTCAGGAGCTTTTTCTGGACAGAAGGAGAGCCTGGCACATTTCCACCACTTTGGGAAGAGTTTTTTACCAGGAAATCAGACTAAGACAAGAAGATTTAAAGTAAATCAGGAAAAATCATAGTGCCTGGGAGGTGGAAAACTTGTGTTGCAAATTCCATGTGGAGCACTGGGTGCCCAATACTTATAATTGAGAAAGGAAAGGTGTTTTCTGGGAACATCTCTGTTGACTCTCTGCTGCTGGCTGAGACCCAAACCCTTCCCTTGGGATGGCATCACCACTGAGGGGAAAAAAGGGGGAAACCTCTGTAAGCCTTAATGAAATATGAACATCCCTGTGCAGTGAAATTGTGCCCTTAAAGCCCCTATGACACCCCAAATGTGCAGGGGGTTTCACAGGAGGGAGGATGAGATTTGCCTCAAAGTAAAGGAGATTTTTGTGCCTGGCCCTGAGCACAGATCCTGGTGTGTGCCTTTGGTTTGTCCTCCCCAAATCCATCGATGAGAACAACCCCAAGCTGGGCTGGCTCTGCAGTGTCCTGAAACGGGCTGAGCCCTGTGCCAGACTCATCCCTGTGCTTTGTTCAGCCCCAAGGAACCCACACAGGGCAGGGACCCCAATAATTCCAGGGCATCCATCCTGAAAATGCAGGACTTCTGCAGCCTCAGAACAGCTCCACACACACTTTTTTGTGTTTGTTTGGGGGGTTTTTTTTTGGGTTTTTTTTTTTTTTTGGGTTTTTTTTTTTTTGTTTGGTTGGGTTTTTTTGGGGTTTTTTTGGGGTTTTTTTTGGTTTTTTTTTATTTTAATTTTGATCTCTCCTCTCCCCCATTTTCACAAAGCCCTGGCTTGGCTGGCAGTCAGGGACATTAGAAGGAGACCAGCTGATGGACAGAGTGAGGCAGCAAGATCACAAAGAGTAATTTCCTAAGGAAATAGACCTAGGGGAAAAAAAACCACATTGTCATTGTTTATCTTCTTTCAGCAGGTCTTGTTTCTTCATTGGAAAAAGCCAGCAGTGCAGCAAACGGCTTCATGAATATACAGATTGTTTTTGGCAACTCCCAATTAGCAAAGGATGTGTTCATGCAATCCCCAAGCAGCAATTTCCCTGGGAATTTCTTGTTTTGAACAAGCCATTTTCCATTAGAGAAAATACACACAGTGACAAATAGTTCTTGTTTGGAGAGAGAGGGGGGGAGATGGGAGAAGGGCAGGCAGACACCCTGTTAGTGGGGCATTTTAAGATTTGGGCACAGATAAATCACAAACAGGGCAAAACAGGAAGGAAAAAATAATGCAGAGAGCTGTCACTGTTGGGGCTCATTGCAAACCAAGGGACTTTGGGGTGCCACTCATCACAGCCCATGGCAAACAGCTGTTTCCAGGGAAATCCTGCCAAAAAAGTGCCAGGCTGGGGTCCCCCACTGCTCCTGTGACCTCTGCAAGCCCAGCCTGGCTCCTTGCAGCCTGGAGAAAGAAACACAACACTCAAACATCACCTCACAGCTTTGCCTGAGGCACTGAATGAACCACAGAGACCAGGGAGACTTACAGTCAGCTATGATGGACAGCTTTTTATTTCCCAATGTTTTCATGGAACAAAGTGCTACATTCCATAGTTACAGGATGAGGAGTTGCTCCTGTCCAAAACAGAAAACCACAAGGAAGCACGAGGACTGCTCACAGCCCTCTGTGGGAGCAGGGCAGCCCAGAGAAGCCTCACCAGGGTGAACATCTGGCCTCAGAGACACCTTCAGGAATCAGCAGCAGGAATCACCATCTGCATTCCATCGGGGCAAGAGGTGCAGTCCATCTGCCAGGCAGGCTGGTTCCTCCTGTCAGACACGGGGCTGCAGATGCCAAAGCTGCTGTCGAGTGCCCACAGTGAAATTCTGGCCTGTGCTATCAGGAAAATGCAAAAGGGGGGGCGAGTGGCTCGTCCTGGTGGAGTGCAGGGGTTGTTGTTGCTGCTGTGACATTGCCCTGCCATTGTCACCACCCTCAGGGGCTTGCAGTGCCCAGTGCTCCCAGCACAGGGGATGAGGAGGGCCCTTCTTGGCTGCTTTCCTTGCCCTGCCTCTTCCAAAAGCATCTGCTGGTTTGGCAATGCAGAGGTAAAGATTAAATCAGCAGTGTTGGGCCACTGAGCTTCAGCTCCCACCTGAATCCCCCCATCCCCTCCCTGCTGCCATCTGACCACTTCAAGGGAATGAATCCAACTCCAGGAGTGTGCAAAGAGTATTTTTAAGAGCTCAATTCAAAGTCTGTTGACCTTGAATGAGAAGGGAAGGGGCTGAGTGGTGCTGGAAGGACCTGCAGACACTGCACTGATGCCAAGGGCACTGCAGGAAATGCTCCAAAGGCTCCCATGAGCTTCCCTGGAGCCAAGGCTGGTTCTGACTGCCCACCTTGTTCCAGCTTCAGCTGGAGACATGGGCACCCCCCAGGGCTGACCAAAACCAGCTGTTCCACAGAAACCTCCTCTCCAAATGACCATCAGCTGGGGCCTCTGCACTGCTGGGCATCCCTGGGGGAAGGATTTCAGAGCCACAATCAGGCCTGGCAGTGCAGACAGATCACAAGAAAACCCTCTGGGAAATCCACCTGACTCCTGAGCCTGTTTCCAGCAGAGACCCAAGAGCCCACACTGAACTGTCCATCCCTTCCTGGTTGAATTCCAGCATCCAAGCCACCCCTGCCACATTCTCTCTGAGGGAGCTCTGGTTCTGAGCACACCAGGGCCCCCCACAGATGCAGTTAAACCCCACTTCCATCATTCTGACTGGCAGTGCTGCCTTTAATTCCTCAAGTTCATTATGGTGGAGAGGGAGAGGAGAGACAGGGAAACTGATTGCCCCTGCAGAAAGGCTGTGGCTCCCAAACTGGGGATTTAACACCAATTTATTAACAAAAGGCCACAGCACCTCCCCACCCGCCTTCCCAATCCATCAAACTGACAGCCCATCCATAAGGATCCTCCTGAGCTGCCAGAGCTGGGGTGCTTCAACCAGCAGCCTTCCTCAGCCATCCCTCCTCCTCCTCCTCCTCCTGACTGACCCAGCAGCTCTGTGTTTCATCAGATATTTCATCAGAAATCCACTTTGCAACCCCCACCACGCCTCACCAGGAATAAATCACCAAAGAGCCCAAGGGACAAGATTCCCAATACTGCAAGACAGCCAGGAATGATCACCTGGACTGTTAACACCTCCCAGGCTCCAACAGACTTAGGAATGAGAAGGAAATAGGGAGAGATCAGTCTGGAAGGAAAACTTCAGCCTAACTTGGAGTGACCACCATCCGTGTGAGAAAGAGGCCTGAATTTTGGATTTAATGGTGTATTGCCTGTTAAAGATGTGGGGCTGTTTATAGCAAGGCAAAATCCTCCAGGCTGAAGTTCCAGGAATAAAAAGGGAGACATGCACTGTGGAGCCCTGTCTGGGGGAGCCTCTCCTGGAGGGATTAGGATATGAAGAGCCTCCCTAAAAATGGTGTCTCCCCAAGCTGCTCCCCGTGCACCCAGCAGGATGAATGGCTGAGGCTCCACACACAGCTGCTGGCATTTTGAAACCAGGTTGTCCCAGCTGTCCTTGTCCAGGTGACCCAGAGGGTGTCACAGGCTCCCAGGAGAGTGCCTGGGCTCTGATGAGCAGTGGCTGCTCAGAGCTGACCATCACACCTGAGGGTTGAATGGCCAGACCTTCTCCAGAGAGAGCTCGCCTCAGGAGGGTCTCCTGAATGTCCTCTCTGCCTTGCAATCCTACTGAAACCTCCACAAGGCATTTGCTCACCATCTGCCAGGCCTTTCCACCTTCTCAGGGAACAAATCCTGCTCCTGCCCCTCCCTCAACCTCTCCTCCCTCCCACTTCTCCAAAGGCTCAGTGGGATTTCATCTCAGGAGATGTGTGGTCTGTCCATACTTCTCTGAGCAGTTCTCCTCTGGCAGCAGTCCCTGTTCTTTGCAGGAAGGATGATTCCCCACAGAACAGCAATTCCCACCTCAGAAACACAGATGTTTTCATGTCAGACTGAAGCAATTCCTCAGAGGGAAGCTGACATCAATAGTGCAGCCCTTTTCCTGGCATTTGTGACAGCATTTCTGGGCAAAGCTGCATCATTGTCCCCTGCTCAATGCCTGTGACACCTCAAGCACTGTGTCCCTCAGTGCTCAGAGCTCACAGGGCACCTCCACAACCCCCTGCATCCATCTGTGCTGTGAATCCACCTTTCTCCCTGCAGCCAAGGGTTCCCAGTGTGGTCACCTCACTGCCCACAGCTGCCATCCCTCCAGCTCTTGCTGTTCTCCCTGTTAGCCACAAATCCCTCAACAGTGACTGTCACCTGCTCCCAACCCTTAGTGAGTGCCTCTCTGGATTCCCTGGGTTGGAGACCAGGGAAGCTGTGGCTGCCCCATCCCTGGAAGTTTTCCAGGCCAGACTGGATGAGGCTTGGAGCAACCTGGGATGGTGGAAGGTGTCAGGGTTGGAATCAGCTCCCTTGAAAGTCCCTTCCAACCCAAACCACTCTGTGAGACAAGACCCATCCAGATCCCCAAAGGTGCTGCTGTCCATGCAGCTTTCTGGGGCTGAAAATGCATTTTGCAGTGAGGTGAAGGGGTACAGAGGCTCCACTCTCATCCCTATGGGAATGCAGCCTTGGAAAGAGATGAACCTGGAGCCAGTGTCCTTCCAACAGGAGGCAGGAGCTGGGGAAGTCTCTGACCTGCCTCTTCTCTCACCTCCTTGCTCGCTGCCCAAAAGCCAAGAGATGCAGGCAAGACCACCCATCAGCAGGTGAGGGCTGGTATTTATTGTGCTGTAACAGACAGTGCTGGTTGAAAATGGACATGGAATTCTGAGGTGGAATCAAGTGCTGAGGCCATTCCTGTGTGTCTCCAAGCAGAGTGCAGCAGAGCTGAAGGAAGAAAGGGGGTGAGACTGGGGGCACCCGAGGGCAGGAATGTGCTTCAGACTGTGCCAAGAACCCGGCACACGGGCACTTCTCAGCAGCCAGGGATACAGGTCAGGCTTAAAACTCATTAATTAAGCAGAGCAGCTAATCTTAGCACTAACGAACTCTAGCTCAGGTAATGTAACATTTAAAATGAATTGGACAGAAGTCATTCACAGTAAAGATTTCCATTCCCGGGATGGGTGAGAGCTATTGTGATGATTAGATTACTGCCAGCCAGGACCAAAACAGCACATCAGGGCAAGAGGAAAATAATCATCCACATGGATCAGCTCCAGCTGCGGCTCTGAATGAGGCGCCGGGGGGCGAGTGTGTGATCTCCACTACTGTATCAAAACAAACATCACTGGTGGCACACAGAGCATAGCATTGTCATTGTCATTCGCCTGGGGACACCACCCCTGCCCGGGGCAGCCGAGGGAGCGGCACAAAAGTCACTTGTTCTTCTTCTCTCCCTCTCCTGTGAAAAGTCAGGGGCTCTCCCAAGGGCTCTGCAGTTCCACTCAGAATTCATCCTCGGAGCTGTCGGCCAGGAGCATGACCCGGTCCTGCATGCTGTTAAATTCCCTCTGCTGGCTGAGGAAAACAAACATCAGAGAAGTCCCCGTGCAAAAAAAAAAAAAGGAACAAACCAGAGAGAATTCGGATGCCCCCATCCCTGAGGTGCCCCGGACACTCCAGCTCACACAGACCCTGCCCAGGCTGTGTTTGCTTTCCAGCCAGGAGGGCTCACAGTCCCCACTCCTCTCCCTGGCAGTTCCCGTACCTTCCTTTTGTGCCTCTTGGAGCCGTTTCTCCTCCGGCGATTCATCACCTTGATGCTGTAGAGCGCTCCCAGGATGAAGAGGGCTCCGGCAATCCCGACTCCCACGGGGACCAGCATCCCTGACATGTATCCTGCCTGGATGGGAAAGAGAGGAGCAGAGCAGCACTCCCCAAAAACATCCTGCCAGGGTCGTTTTCACCAGCCAAGGACTGCAATACATCCCCTAAGGTGATTTCCTCAAAGGTTATGGGATTTGAGCCTCCATCACCTTGCCTTCATGGGATGATTCCTGCTTCCAGGGACTGAGCAAGCCCCAACCAGCCCCACTCAACTTTTCCTGACAGATATTTCTGGTGACAGCTGCAGTGCCTGCCTGCCTTTAGGAGAGGGAATAATTTGGGAGAGTGCTGGGGTGAAGTCTCCGTAGGGATGGAGGTGTGAAGGAAAACCTTGGCTGCCAAGGGAAGCTGATCTCGAGCCATTCCAAGGTTTCCTCGGCTTTGTACTGAAAATCTCTGAGCCAAACACTTTGGGAAGGGGTTCCCCCTGCATGGCAGCAGGATGATGACACAGAGGGAGGGCACACACACACCTCCAGCTGGCCCTAAGGGGAGCACAGCAAAAGTGAACCCAGCCCAAATTCTATCGCTGTGATCTCTGTGTTTGCACTGCCCATTAAAACAAACAAACAAACAAAATACAGGCAGCGTGACTAATCTAAAATTACACATCTAAACACTTCCAATCCTTAGGAAAATATTCCTAAGTGCTTGTTTTTTTTATATTTCACTGTTTGAAATGAAAATGAATTAAGTTTTTAAGTGCCAGGTTGGTTCAGAAGCCTCACCTCATTTTGGCAGGTGGGCTCAGTGTTGCAAGGGAGGCAGGTACAGCCTGGCTCTTCCCCCTCTGCAGCTCTACCTCTCCTCACACTGCAGCCAGAGTCCTCTGCTGTGCCACCACAGCTTCACCCTTTGCCTGCTACACCCCTAAAATAGATTTTACACCTGCCAAGGGACCCAGGCACCAATTCTGAAGGCTATCAGACAGCTCCTAGTGAGCCCCAGCCCATTGTTACCACCACTTGTCTTCATCTGTGCTCTCAAAATGCAACACAGCACACACACACACACCATAATTACTTCTCTTCCAGAATCCACTGAATGGGAGGGGAAAAAAATCTGTTCAGGTGCACTTTGTACACTTACCTGGAGAATGAAAATACCTGCTTTCATGTGCTTTAAATAGTAACAGCCCTNGAGAATGAAAATACCTGCTTTCATCTGGGGCAGGCACGATGCCAAGGAGGGCTGGTTTGCTCCCCCCAAGCCCCTCCAGAGCCTACTCAGTGCTTTAAATAGTAACAGCCCAGTGTCTGGATCCCAAAGCTTGAGGGATCTTCAGCTGCATCGTTCAGATTCCCTGAACACCCTCCCAGAAAACCCAGCCCTGTTCAGGTGCTGGGAAGGGGCTGCATCCCTGAGCCCAGCTCCCAGAAAAGAAGGTTAGTCAGGACACAGCTGAAGGCTGCGTCTCTGTGAGGCAATTAAGGTGCCTTAATTGGGTGACCTAATTAGTGCAGCGTGGTGTTTTCTATTTCTGGAACTTTGCTGCTGGCATGGGCAGTGAGGGGAGGCTGCAAAAGGCTTTTAGCTGCTGTTCAGTTGAGTTTCCATGTCAGAAATCACAATGAACCCCTCAGCCTGTCTGTGAGCCTTTATCACACCTGACCAGCTCATGGCCTTTTACATGTTTCCCCCAGATCAGTGTTTTATACCCCAAAAACCTGTGATGTGACACAAATTCTGTGTCTTACAGCCCAACTTCTGAGGGCTTCTGCACTTTCTTGATAGAAAACCCCATTTCACAGGTCAAAGCCACGTTTTTACCCCTTTATGGGGAAGATGCAACTTCTGTAGGGATGCTTTTAATACACCCAGTGCATGCTCAGGACCTTCCTGGCCCTGCTGGGCTTTGAGAAAACAGCAAGAGAACTTGAGAGGAACTTCATGTCCATTATTTGCCACAGCAAATGCAGCATTTGCACGGACATAAACCTGTCCCTCACCCTGTGCTCCTGGTCCCAAGTCCCTGAGGGACAGGGAAGGACAAATCTCCCAGAGATGGGCCATCATGTGCTGGAATCCCCTTCTGGATGGAGGAATTATAAAACAGAGGACAGGGGGAAATGAAAGGGGCACATAAAAATGTGCTGACAAACTCAGGTAGGAAGAGGAGGGAATGGGGTGAACAGGTTGATTTGCAAGTGCTCTGCTACTGGTTGGGAGTGGGAGTGGGGAGTGTTTTTTGCTGGGCTTTTCTAAGGAAAAACGTGAGCTAGGTGAAAGATCTGCCATTCCCCAAAGGTGGCTCAGGAGGGAGTCTTTCTTTGGACACCAGTGGATCCTCAGTGACACCAGTGCTGGGCACTGCCACATGGTCCAGAGACAGGAACCTGCAGCCCCTCTGCAACAGGGAAGGACAGAGGTGGCCCACAAGGTGACAAGAGGAAAGATGTGAGAGTGAGGAGACCCTGATGTCCCTAAGCCCATGCTGTGCCATGTGTTGTGACCTGTGCATGCTGCCATCCCTCCAGGCACACAACCAGCCTCGCTGGCTGCTCTTTACCTTCGCTGGGAAAACCATTCTCTGTCCTTCCAGCAGCTGCTCTGGAGGAATCCCAGGCCAAGGAGCTCTGCCATGAGCAGAGCTTGCTCTAGACTTGCCTCCTTCCTAGTGCAGGCAGAAAGGCAACTCAACAAGGGCTGGGCAGGAACCCACCTTAAACCCTCCCACTGTCCAGTCCTGGAACCTGGAACCAGACACCCAGAGCCTGTTCCTCTGCTCTGACTCGATGGTAGAAGTGCTGCTGACATTTGGTGTGGGCCAGCTGGGAAGGCTGGGCTGGTTGGGTGGGTCTGCCTAAGCTCAGAGGTGTGTTTTCAGAGATCACTCCCACTCCTGGTGATGGTTTTTGTTTCTCCTGACTCTGATCCTGTTCAAGAATTTCCAAGGCCTGTTGAGTCACGAAATGTTCTTGCTGTCACCTCATTTCCAGCCTCGTGGCTCTGCTGTCAGCAACACAACACCTGGAAGGCTTCACAGCCATTCTGAAATGTCAATATTTGCTCCAGGGCAGCAGAGCTTAAAAAGCCATCACTGCCTGTGGCTGGCACAACTCCTGATCCCACGGACCAGCCCCTGGTGATGCCAGGGAGGAATGATCAGGGTCTGTCACCTTGTCAGTTTTACTGGCTTTGATCATCCTCCTTGCAGGGATTTGCAGCACGTGGAGGCAGGAGAGGCCTCATCCATGCAGCCTCTCAGCACAGAGCAGCACCAGACCCTCCTGATTTGGGTCCAGAACTGAGCTCAGCACTAAGAGAAAAGGGGTGGAACTAATTTCCCTGGGGTCCCTGGAAACATTCCAGGTCAGGTTGGACAGGGTCCTAAGCAACCTGATGCTGCTCTGGTGGCAAATCCCTGCTCAGTGCAGAGGGGTTGGACTAGATGGACTTCCAAAGGTCCTTTCCAACCAAAACTACTCCATGATCAGTTAAGAGGAAATTTTAAAAAAGTAACTCAGGTTATCTGACAAGGTCATTTTGTGGTGCAGAGAAATCAATCCAACACTTCTGTCCCTCCTGCCCTTAGTTACAACCCATCAGGGATTATTCACACCACTCTATACCAGCAGCATCTGGTTCATTTGCCTCCCAGAGAAAATTTTAAGGCCTTTCTCAACTGTCTGTGAAGAGATGAAGAACTGCACTGACAAGAATTTATTTATTCCTGCAAGTAAAAGTGGCTTTGCTTTGAAAGGAACTGAAACACTGAGCCTCCTACCTTATCTTTCAGCTTCTCCATCCAGCTTCTCACTGAAAAATAAGGAAAAATAAACCCTCAATTATGTTGCTTCTATTAATTAGTAACAAACGGCAGTGATAACATTAAAACAGACAGCAATTAAATTGACAAGCTGATAAGGCTGAACATTAGATTTCCTCTTTTCCCATTCATGAGAAAAAGCAAATGCAGCAAATCAATCCAAGAAACTCTTGGAGTGAGTTGGCAGGCAAGTAGCTCACCTTTCCCTGAGCAATTCACACCTTCAGTGATTTTAAAAGAGTGATTTATAAATGGAAGACACAAACCAGTATTTCAGCTTGTGTGTTTTTGACCATCACTTCTCATACACACACACTGGGGTGTCTGAGAGAACCTCACAGTGCAGTTATCCCCTTCCACTGCCCTCCTCCCTGTGGATGTTCTTCCCTGTATTTTGTACAGCCTGTAATGATGGCTAAAAGTGCATTATTCACTGCCTTTTATTCCCCTGCTTTTCTGGAGCAGCCACTGCCTGCTCTGGGATAGCACTGGAGGTGCTCAATCACTGAACCAAGCAAATCTACCCTGCCAGCACTGTGACTTGCTTCTCCTGACAGTTAAACAAGTCCCAGGAAATGTGAGAGCTGAGAATCCAAATTCTGTAATGGCAGGGGCTTTGGGGTGGAATATTCATCCCAAAGAGCTGCAAGGGCCCAGCAGTGGCTGCAGGAGTCACCACAGGGCACTGGCTGTGTTTGACTGCACCCAGGGCAAGATGCCCACAAGGACTTTAACAAATCCCTGCTCACAGGTAAGAAGCAATAAACAGTTAAATGTTGAGGTTTTTTAGGGCTCAGCAACTGTGTTTCTTCAAGGATTGTCATCTCTCCAGGAGGACAGTGCTACAGGCACAGGGGACTCCTGGGTGCAGCAATGGCCTTCTGAGGGATATTTATACATTAAATGCCAAATGTAACACACAGCTCATGGACTGAGACCCCATTTCCAAGCCTCCTTTGTTATCAAACATCCCTTCAAAGCCTGAATTGGCAATATCAGTGTCTGTATGAGCACCTGCAGCACTCAGAGCCACCCTTCTGAGAGGAGCCTTTCTGTGGGTGGGCAAGGGACACAGGAGGGGCAGCAGCAAATTTTATGTCTCAGATATAACACAAGCTCAGAGAGATTTGAATACTCCCTTTGAAGTGTTAGCAACATAAACACCTTCCAAACAGAAGGATCCCAAATTAGCTAGAGGTGAACACGTGTGAGAGAGGCACAGGTGCACTGATCTCTGATGAGAACAAAGATGGATTATGCAGGAGAGGGACACACATAGCACTAGGAGAGGACAAGAGGTCTTGTTGTATCAGCTCTGCCCACCATTAGTCCTGGCCTGCATGGGCTAAGCCATAAAAAACCCAATTCATGAAGGTGCCACCACAACCCTCCTGTGCCAGCCCAGCCCTGCATGCCCTCGAGGTCACTCCCAGTGGAATTCCAGAGGGGAAGGAAGCCCATGGCTCCCCTGGGCTGCATTTCCAGATGTGGCAGTGCCAGGAGGAGTGGTGACAGTGGCTCAGCTGCAGCCCCACAGGGCTTGGGGACAGCCACACGTGCACCTGCAGGTCTGAACTCCAGCTGAGCACAAAGCCTATTTTTACACCTCTCACAACAATCACAGGGGATCAGTGATCTCATCAATAGCCCACCCACTCTGCTGCAGCTGAACAACGGCAGCAATTAACTCCTGAGTATTTCTGCCAAGGCAGAGGCTGAGCTAAGAATATCCCATTACCTATTTTTAATGAACACAGATTCTGGCTTTGCTCCCCTCTGCTCCACGAAACAACAGCAGCACATGTGCTGGGGCCCACCAGCTCCAGAGTACAAATCTTTATTTGCTTTTACACTTGTGTTTGTTATTAAAGCCAGCCTTGTTTTCAGCCCTGCAGAGCACCTCAGGTGCCTCTGGAAATCAACCCAGGTCACAGGAGAAACATCCCGAGGTGATTTGGTGCCTCTCCAGGGGATGCTCTAATGCAGCCACAGCCTCTGACCTCTGCTAGAGGAAAACAATGACCCCAAATTAATGAGATTCAGGCAGCAGGAGGTCAGAAACCCTTCCATGTCCTGGCAGGACTGCTCTGGGAAGGAGCAGAGCCCCGAGCTGTCACAGCCAAGGTCCCAGACCTGTCAGGCTGGGGTCAGGACAAGTCATGGGGTCATGGATGGCCATGAATTACAAACACTTCTCATGTCACCAGGGCACAGCACTGGGAGGAAATCACAAGCCACTGTGTCACCAAAACTGAGAGCTCACTGCTCCACTGATTCACCCCTCTAGGACACCACCAGTGTGGGCAGGAGACAGAGCATTATTTCAAGGTAGAATTGATATCTATGCTAAGCAGCTACCATCAATTAATTCTGGGCTTCAGACTCTTAATTATGCAACAGAATCCATAATTAATATTCTGGCTTGGCCTTGGGAGAGGAGCATTGTGGCTGGCACCTTCCCATGAAAATGCTGCACTCTCCAAGAACACCAGGTGACTTGCCAATGAGGCCAAGCAAATAATTAGTGAGAAACACTCTAGTCCATGGATTTTTCACCATCCCCTTTATTCCTCCTTTCTCAGATTGCTGAATGTCCTGAAGAAATTACAAGATTCTCTGGGTGTGAATTACTAATGAGTGTCTGCAGTGCTGGCTCATCTTCCACAGCACTTTCAGCATGGTGACTGCTCCAAACTCTCTCCCTCAGCTTAATTCTGATCCCTTGGTTTCATGGGGAGCTGAGTGAGATGAGTGTGGAGCACTTCTGCAAATTACATATACATAATCTGGCATTTCCTCAGTGATTTATATAATGTCTGCATCTCTGCAAGTTCATTTTAAATAACATATAGCCTGAGATTAAGGCAGTCAGGAGCACAGAGGAGGAGCCATGCTCATCTGGCACTGGCCTCAGAGCAGCCCAGGATGAATTCAGGCTGTTACAGATGCAATGTGCTATTTTTAGTCAGTTTTACCCAGCTGTCCCCTCCAAAATGTGCAGCCAGCTCTTCAGAAGCCCTGGTGCCAGCTGCAGGAGTGAGGCTCACTTGCAGGGGTGAGCAGCAGCCTGTGGTGTCTGCCTGGCCCTTTTTGGAGGGGCTTGGCCCAAAGGGACAATCACAATTCCCTGGGAGCAAAACCCTCCTGGGAGCTCAGGTTTAGGCAGAGGCTCAGGAGGGGACAGCAGGTGATACCTGAGGGTGTGTGGTGCTGGATACCCAAAATCAGAAGGTGCTCTGAGGTCTCCCCAGAGCCTTCTCCTCTCCAGGCTGAACACTCCCATCTCCCCCAGCCTGTCTCCAGCCCCCAGAGCATCTCTGTGGTCTCCTCTGGACTCACTTGGGTCCAGATCCTTTTTTATGTTGAGGTCTTCCCTGCTGATCTCCTCCCTGCTGCTGTTCCAAGGACTGGCCACCTCCAGACAAGCTCTTTTCCATGGTCTCCTGTGCCCCCCTGTGTCCTGGCAGCTGCTGGGTGCCAGGGCCTGGCTCTGCCTTTCACCATCAAATCTCTCTCCAAAGGCTTTTCCCTGCTTCCCTCTCCCCCTTCCTCTGAAATCAGGAGCACAAGTCCTCGGGGCCTTTTGCTTTGCCAACTTTTAGTAATCCTAATTGCCTAATTATCCACTCCAATGCAATGATAAAGCTGCTTAATAATTCTGTTCACTTCTCATTCACTCTCTCCCTTCCCAGATAAGAAAATGCAAAGACTTCTGGTGGAGATTTCAATCAATAATTCATGCCCTGCTGCCATCAGCTGTGCCTCCCCCCTTCCCCTCCTGGATGCCCTGCTGCTTTGTCTTGTCACTTTGGTTTCATCTAATCAGCTTGTTTTAATCATATCCCTTTCTTTTAAGCCATCAGTTCAAGCCGTTCTGGTTTTCCATGGCACATTATCACTCATCCCTGCAAGCATCTCCTGGTTTTCAAATCCAGCACTCACAGCTTCATTCCACAACTCCATCCTGCTACTGGTGAAGGTTCATCCATCACCTTTTCTTTCCAAAACTCTCCATCCCCAGAGCCAGAGGTGAAAATGTGGCACTGCCAGGGATGGGGGATCCTCAGCTCCTCTGGGCACCCTTTGCCAGGGCCTCACCTCCCTCACAGCCAAAAATTTATTTCCAGATATCTAATCCAAACCTGCACTTTTTCAGCAAAGGAGGGTTGGATAAAGTGTACAAAAATAAGGAAAAGATTGATGACTTTCAATCAGTCTGTTTATACCAAACAACCTGCCCAGTTCCAGTACGGATTTCATCCCTTTCTCTTGCAGGTTAAACTTTTTTCCCCAAATGAGACTTGTGACCAGAATTTTGCAGAAATGCTCCGTGCTCCATCTGCTCAGCTCTGACAACTTAATGGCACAAGGGTGCATCAGCTCCTTTCCCTTAAAAAAATCACAATTTTCAATTTACTTACTAGCACAAATAAATAATAAAGAAAATGGCATCTGGCTGGAAGGCAGCATATTTTTAATTCCAGAACAACTACACCTACCTGATGGGAATGCTGATGAATGAATTGCCCAACTTGAGAAGACTTGAACAGCTGGATAATCTAACAAATGTCAAACTGACAATTACCAATGATGTCTTCAGATAAAAATTTTGCTTGGGTGAACGCTGAATTAACCCAGTGAACTTTAATAGCTACCATGGCACTGACATTGCCACCTACACCCTTTTCCCTGCCTGCCCAGCTGCAACCCAAGCCTGGGTGCAACCCAAGACTGCCCCAGCCTGCCCAAATCTCTTGGAAAAGAAATGGAGATGGGGAGACAACTCACCACACTCACCCAGAAAGTAGGAACTAAAATGGGCTTCCCAGCTCCTTCCCTGACCTTATGAACCCTTTTGACACTACTTCAGGTCTGGTTCCTCCTTTTCCCTTGTACTTTTTGAGCTGTTTTCCACTTTATCTGCCCACAGTGAGCAGCCCCTTGCTGAGGCTGGCAAAGGCACTGCCCTTGTGCCTTGGCATTTCTTCTGTGGGGCCTTCAGAACACATCCTGACATCTACACACTGTTTGCTTCTCCCTCAGAAGGTCCCAGACAGGCACAGGATGTTAAAAGCAAGCCAAGGTACAAAAAACCTCCCATTATCCTGAAAGGCAGCAGCAGGACGTTGTTGTGAACTGGCTGTCACAATTTGTTGTGTGATTAAATATTTACTGGCTCACACTGTGTTCAAAAGCTCTGTGCCTGCTCTGGGAGAGCAAATGCAAACTTTGCTTGTGGAAATGGCAGTGCCTCTGCTGGAGCACACGTGGGATCAGCTTCTCCCTCCCCATGCCCTGGCACAGCTCCTGGAGCAACACAGGGAGCCCCCAGCAGTGAGAATCCACCCTCCTGCCTCAGCTCATGGTGTGCTGGAAATGTTCCTCTTCACCAGCTTTCAGGGAATCACAGACTGGTCTGGGTTAAAGGGACCTTAAAGACAGCCTTGTTCCAATCCCCTGCCATGGGACACCTGCCACTACCCCAGGGTGCTCCAAACCTCCTCCAAACTGGCCTTGGACACTGCCAGGGATCCAGGGGCAGCCACAGCTTCTCTGGGCACCCTGTGCCAGGGCCTCACCACCCTCACAGCCAGGAATTCTTCCCACTATCCCACCTAACCCTGCCCTCTGGCAATTTGAAGCCATTCCCTCTTGTCCTGTCACTTCATGCCCTTGTCCAAAGTCCTCCTCCATCTCTCTTGGAGTCCCTTGAGGCCCTGGAAGGGGCTCTGAGCTCTCCCTGGAGGCTCCTTGTCAGAGCTGTATCCTGCTGAAGATGAGAAATCTTTCTTTACTCATGAGCCTTGCCTTTGCAGCTTTAATAACCTTTTTAAGGAGGGGTTTGTGTGCTGTTTATTTACACCCCACCATCCAAACAGAACTACCCAGAAGCAGCAGCTGAAGAGCCAGGTCCCATTAAAGAATGCTTTCCAGGCTTTCCCAGTGCTTTTTCCAGAGCCCTGGTATGCCTCTTCCAGAGTTTTTCTGATCCCTGCACTCCCAACTCTAGAACTTTGCCATACAATTATTTTTTCTCACAGGTCTCCAGTAAAATAAATTATTAATGGTTTATTCTTCCCTTGATTCATCCACTGGAGCAGGTGAACTTCTTCAGCCAAAGTTTTTCTTTAAAAGCCTGGGACAAGCACTGTGGAAAAATCTTGGTCCAAACAGTTAAAATTTTGGTGAAGTTATCAAGAACTAGAATACAACAGAATATAAATCCAACAAATTAAATGATTGGCATGGCCTGTGCAGATTTCCAGGGCAATTCCTTGAGGGGAAACATTGTCCTTCCCCAGCAAGGGCAGTCAAGGCCAGGTTGGAAAGGGCTTAGGGCAACCTGGGCTAGTGGAAGGTGTCCCTGCCCAGGGGTGTGACCAGAGAGGGAATTTGATGTCTCTTCCAGTCCCAACCATTCAGTGACTCCACGATCTCAACCCTCCTGGCTGATTTTTGGAGAAGCTTGGGGGTGTTGGAACCCTGGATGCTGAAAATTTTGGTTTTTCTATGTGTTAAAAGGTGCTGACCTTCAAGAAAGCATCACATTTGATCTGAGTCCTTGGGACAGGGTTCCAACATTGAGTGAGAGCACTGAGATTGTGGGTGTGTGGTTTGTAGAAGTGTGTGATCTCAC
>VWYE01009060.1:24845-51041 GCA_013398995.1 Alaudala cheleensis | reverse complement strand
AAATTTTGGTGAAGTTATCAAGAACTAGAATACAACAGAATATAAATCCAACAAATTAAATTATTGGCATGGCCTGTGCAGATTTCCAAGGCAATTCCTTGAGGGGAAACATTGTCCTTCCCCAGCAAGGGCAGTCAAGGCCAGGTTGGAAAGGGCTTAGGGCAACCTGGGCTAGTGGAAGGTGTCCCTGCCCAGGGGTGTGACCAGAGAGGGAATTTGAGGTCTCTTCCAGTCCCAACCATTCAGTGACTCCACGATCTCAACCCTCCTGGCTGATTTTTGGAGAAGCTTGGGGGTGTTGGAACCCTGGATGCTGAAAATTTTGGTTTTTCTATGTGTTAAAAGGTGCTGACCTTCAAGAAAGCATCACATTTGATCTGAGTCCTTGGGACAGGGTTCCAACATTGAGTGAGAGCACTGAGATTGTGGGTGTGTGGTTTGTAGAAGTGTGTGATCTCACAGGGTGATAGACACAGATTTGCCATTTTAGTACACAGCAATGTGTGTGAGCCAAGGTGGAGGATTTGGGGTGCTGTCCTTCTTTGCACCTTCTTCCTTCTTCTTCTTGAGTTTGGGTGGTTTTCTGTAATTGGGTGAGAAAGGTCCCCATTGCAGACCTTCAGTGGTCACCACTGGGTCAGAAACATCAATAATAGAGGTGTCATCTCATTATTGGGTAAATGGTGCTTAAAAGACCTGGGAAAAGTCAGTAGTGGCCATTTCCCCTCATTTTCCTACTTGTTAGGTAGAGCTCAGAGCTTGTGAATCTGTAAATATTTTGTAAATAGATAAGATATAACAAATCACCAAGTCTGAATTTGAATTTCTGTCCGTGTCTCATCCATCCTGACCTCGGTGGAACAAGAAAGGAGCTGCACTGTGATCCTTGGTTTGCCATTTCCTGAGTTACAGCCCTGGGAGGGAGAGAAATCCTGGGGGATAAATCCTCCCTCCTGCCAGCAGGTTCTGTGCTGTGCTTCCAGCCTGCCCAAACCCCCTGGGGGACCAGAGGAGGCCAAACAGGGCACGGAGCTGCTCAGTATCCAAGGGGAAAACGGCACCAATCCCATCCCAGACACCAGAGCTGAGCTGCACAAACCTGTGGGGATCTCTGTCCTTACACCAAGCCAAAATCTGAGCTCCTTCTGGCACCATCCCCCTAAAGCCACAGCAGGTTTTGAGGGATGACAGGAGGGTTTGACCCTGTGTATTTACAGAAAAAAGCACAATATGGAATTCGGTCCCGTGCCACCTTTGAATGCACATTTTCCTCCAAGTCTGTTTTCTGCTCCATCACCCAGCAGCCTCTCCCAAAGTCTGGCAAAGGCAGAAGAGATTTTGGCAAATTACAGCTAAATGTCAGTGATGGGAGGAGTGGGAAAGGTGGAGAAGCTGCAGGTGAGCCCCTCACACATCCCTCTGCTCCAACAGCCCCTTGTTTCAGCTGGAGGACAGCAGCAAAACAGTGGTGGCTGTTAATTGATTAATTAATTAATAAATTCCAAATCTCCAGCTGAAGCCATGTGATACTCCTCTATCCTGAGGGAAAAGGGCACTTCTCACCCAGCCCTCTCTAAATGCAAACCACACAGATCCTCCTGACAGAGCCCATGGCCTCATCAGCTTTAAAGGATCAGCAGCTGCACTGCAAAATTTCTTTTTGTGCTTCAGTTTATGTCTGATATTAATCAGGCTCGGAAAAGATTCTTGCTTTGCTTTTTTTCCTTCCACAAAGAACAAAAGTAATTTTCAGAATCCTATTTCCTGGGGACACTGCATGAAGGATTTGCCAGCAGCAGGGGCTGAAATAGGGGATTTTCCATTTTTGTGATAAAGGATATATTTTTCTTATTTCAAGTTTTGGCCTTCATTTCGTCTGTCAGGATGCAGCACTCCCCATGAAATGACACCAAGATCAATAAAGGACTAAATGGTTGGAAACAAAAATGATGGAGTTGACCTTTGAAGGCAAAAACAGGTATTAGACTGTGTTTTCACAGTATTCCACTAATTAAACCACAAAGCCCTGAGCATCGATTAGATGCTAAAAATAAGATCTGATTATCACAGAGACTCATTTTCCTGCAAAGACTTGGGAAGAGCAGCAGTGTCCAGTCAAAAGGAAAATGAACTTGCTTATGTTTGCTAGGACAAGTCTCATCCCACATTCCTCCTGCATCCAGAACTGAGCATCACTTCCCACTGTGATCCAATTCTCTTGTGAGAATCAAACACCAAATGGGGCTTTAAAGTCCCAGACTTCCTGTATAAGTACAGGCAGGTAAATGGATCTCTTATTCCATTTTCCATCCTTACTATGGGAATATTAAAGATCTAAGAGATCATTTCTAGTAGGTCTCTTGTGCTCCTTTTCCTTGTGCCAGAGCCTCTTCCTTCACAGTTTAACAGCCCCTACTGTGACACCTCCATCTGTGTGGGATATTCTGGGAACTAAGACAGTACAAATATTAAATCACTGTAAAATGGGATTTTTTTTTGAGAACAAATGTTCTTTAGGATGCCATTAGTTTAAGAATCCTGTTCCAACCTTCCACTTGCCCAGGTTGCTCCAAGCCCCATCCAATCTGACCTTGGAATTTCCAGGGATGGGGCACCCTGGGCCAGGGCCTCAGCACCCTCAGAGGGAAGAATTCCTTCCCAATATCCCATCTAAATCTGCCCTCTGATAGTTTTCCCAAAACTATTCCCAGCTACTTTTAACATTCCAGGTACAACCCATGGGGATGGGCCCTCAGAAAACCACAGAGGTAAAAGGGAATGAGCAAAGGGCAAAGCAAACCAAGTGAGAACATGGACACAGCAGGATCTCACTGAGCTGCACACTGATTTCACAGTGTGCTCACACTGCCAGTGATTTAGTCCTCTGCCTACAAAAGGCTGAGTCAGTGGCAGATTTTATCCCCTAAAAAGCCAGGCAAACTGCAGGAATTACAGCACCCCTTGGAGGGCAAGGAGGTCACAGGAGGGGCAGAGTGCTGCTGAGGCTCTGGGCTCCAGGACAGCGATGGCACAGAAATGCTCTGTGCCTGGAAGTGAGGCAGACAGGGAGGGAAGGCACAGGGCATGGAGCCAGAGTGGAGGGAATGAGCCTTCCCCTCCCTGTAAATGAACACTGGCAGCCTGCAGCATGTGCAGGGGGCAGGGGAGCACTCTGGGAACATCCCTTGAAGTGACGAGGCTCAGGCAGCAGGACCTGGTGCATCAGGAAATGTCACTACAGCCCTGGCTGAAGTGAAATAACAATCAGACATCCTTCTTGTCCTACCTGGCTGCTGGGTGCCCACAGTGGCAGTGGGCAATTGTTACAGTGAGGGTTCTTTGTTCTTGTTCTTGCCAAGGTCAGGATGAACGATTCAAAAGTTCCAGTTGGGACTTGGTGATTTATTCTATCTTATCTATTTACAGAATATTTACAGACTCAGGAGCCCTGAGCTCTCACCAGCTGCTAGAAAAATGTGGCAAAATGGCCACTAACTGACTTTTTCTCAAGGTTTTCAAGCACTATTTACCCAATAATGAGATGACACCTCTATTATTGATGGTTTTGACCCAGTGATGACCACTAAAGGTCTGCAATGGGGACCTTTCTCACCCAATTACAGAAAACCACCTGAACCCTGAAGAAGAAGGAAGAAGAAGGTAAAAAATAGTCTTAGACAATGCCTTAAATCCTCCATTTTGGCTCACACACATTACTGTATACTAAAATCTTAAACCCTAAGTGTTTCACCCTGTGAGATCACACACTTTTAATCAAACCCCCCACGCACAGCCCCTGTGCTGTCACTCAATCTCAGGAGCCTGTCCCAAGGCCTCAAGTCCAATGTGGTTGTTTGAGGCTCAGCACCTTTCAACACATAAAAACTAAAGTTTTCAGCCTCCAGGCTTCCAAGAGGCAATCATCCCTCCATGGGTACCAGGGTGATGGATCCATTCCCAGCAGGAATCACCCCTGCAGGGGACACCAGCTCACTCCCTGCTGCTGGCAGGCCCCACACAGAATCTGGCAGCTGCCTTCAAATGATTCCCCAGGGAAAAAGGCTCAGGTTGGGGAAGATTTTGAGGTGATTCTGGAGTCACCTCTCAGGCAAAGGCTTTGGCCCCACTGTGTACTGTGCCCAACACTGGCAGCAGCCTGAGCACCAGAGGGGCAGAGGATGGGATAAAACCCAGCACTACAAGTCCTCACGTTTTGACACTGTGACATCCTGCAGGTGTTTTCTGGCTGGGGGCTGACATTTCCATGGGACATTGCACTCTCTGGGCTTTTGTCACAGCGAGGCCTTCACTGAGATGTGGGCTCAGCCCAAGCCAGTGGTGTGGGGTCAGGTCAGAGGCTGCACAGCCTCCCATGGCCAGAAACCTCAGCAGTCTGATTTATAACTCCAGACTCTGGAAACTGTGCAAGGGAAAAGGCAGATTCTGGTGGAGCAGAGATCATCAGAGTCACACAATGGTTTGGGTTGGAAGGGACCTTAAAGCCCATCTTGTTCCACCCCCCTGCCATGGCAGGGACACCTTCCACTATCCCAGGTTGCTCCAAGGCACATCCAACCTGGCCTGGAACAATTCCAGGGATGGGACAACCACAGCTCCTCTGAACTGGGATAACTGGGAAATTCAGTGCCAACAGTGACAGCCAAAACAATGGCTCTGCTGCCTTTTGTGTGATGAGAGTGATGACAAGAAGATGCTGTCCAGAGGGATGTGGGCAGCTGGAGCACTGCTGAGTGCCCTGGGAAAGTCATTTCATGCCTCTGAGTTGGCTCCCCAAATGCAGAACAGGGTGAATGGCATCAGCTGCCTTTGTGCAAGACCCAGAGCTGGATCCTGTGACTTGCAGACCCCTCCCCAGAGCTGCACAAGGGGGGTGATTATTCACTTCTTCTATTTCTAAACATGCCAGTGCTTCGTGAGCACTGGAAAATGATAATATCTTGTTTGCCATAAATGGGGTAATTACAGCTGAAACTCCTCATTTACATGGAAATGCCAAACAACAAATTAGAATCAAGCATCTACAATTAGGGTAAAAAGCCACGGCAATTTGTCATTCTTCACAAGAAATCATTTTTCACATCGTTTACTGGGAAGGAGGTCTCATTACATAATGATATTTAGCTCTTCAACTACTTCTCAGCTTCGCAGCTTTATTAATTGCACTCACAACAGTTCTCTAATATAAACAAGCATCTTCATCTGCTGCAGAGCTGACAGCACTGACAGAGTGTGCTGTATCCAGCTCTGGGTGTCCAAATCAGGGGGGACACTGACCTGGGTCCAGAGGAGGCCACCAGGATGAGAGGGATGGAGCCCCTCTGCTGTGAGAGCTGGGGGTGTTCAGCCTGGAAAAAAGGAGGATTTGGGGTGACCTCACTGCAGCCTTCCAGTACCTGGAGGGAGCTGACAGCAAAGGTGGAATGAGACTTTTTACAAGGAGGGACAGGACAAGGGGGAACAGCTTCAAACTGAGAGAGCAGGGCTAAATTAGATATTGGGAAGAAATTGTTCCCTGTGAGGGTGGGGAGGCCCTGGCACAGGTTTGCTCACAGAAGCTGTGGCTGCCCCATCCCTGGCAGTGTTCCAGGCCAGGTTGGATGTGCCTTGGAGCAGCCTGGGATAGTGCAAGGTGTCCCTGCCCATGGCAGGAGGGTGGAATTGAGGCTCTTTAGGGTCCCTTCCCACCAAAACAATTCTGTGATTTTCTGATTCTATTTAAAGTCAAATGGAGACCCAAAGTCAGCAAAGAAAACAGAGGGGGAAACCTGCAAATATCTTCAACACAGGCAGAATTCTGTGGGTTTTTCTCAGTAGTAATGACCCAGACACCTGATGATGGCAATGAAACAAAAAGGTGTCACTGAGCCTGTGCTGGGTGAGGAGAAAGCAAGTTTGGCAGACAAAAATTCTTGGAGGAGGAAGAACATGACATGCTAAATGAAGGAGCTACAAATACATTGGGGCAGACAAAAGGTGGAGAAGGCAGCTCAAATTTTAGCTTGCATGGGGGAAACTGGATTTCAAACACTTAAAAAACTCTGAAGGGAAATGCTTTGAAGAAGAGGAGCAATTTTGATTACTAAATGGGCAGCCTCAAGGTGTGAGCTAGGGCAGGACCTGGCCTCTTTTGATGTGCATTTCAGAAGAGCACAAGGCCAAAATTCAACCCCCAGACAAGCAAACCTGGTTTGATGGTGCCAAACTGCACTGGTAGGACTCAGCAGCAAACTGGAGTCACCTGGCCATCACCTGGAGTCTGCAGCTCCTGGATTCACTTCAGGCATTATCTACACCTGAGAGAGGTGCCCTGGATTGAGAGGGTAAACACCAAACTGAGCACTAACTCTGGCTCCACATCCCTCTGGTCTTGTACCTCCAACCTAGGTCCTCATGAATTAAGTTTGATTGCAGGGGAGAGGCTTTTCCAGGGGCTGCTTGTGAAGCAAAACCTCTCATTTCTCTGCAGCACCTATTCAGAGTTATAGGTGAGGATCTGCAGACAAATTCATATCCCAAAATCCTGGTGAAATTTGCTGCCACCCGCTGAATTTTACAAAATCACCATCACCTCCCAGACAAGCCCTGCAGTGGAAGGGATGATTTATTCTCAGCTCCTTTGCTATCCACACTTCCCATTTATCTCACACAGGGCACAGAGCACTGTGACTCCAGGAGTTTGTGTGACTCCAGGGGTTTGTGTGATTCCAGGGCTTTGTGGGACTCTGGGGGGGGGGTTTGCTGCTGCCCCAAACACACACCCAGTGCTGTGGCATTGTCCCACCCCACTCCTTCTGCTCAGAAATGAGCAGGTCTGGAGCTCCTCCAAACAGATTGAGATAATCAGCACCAATTCACTTCCCCTGAAAGGGCATTACCCTGATTGGAGCAGGTCAGAGCCCACTCTCTGATTAGGACAGTGATATGATGTGGCTCTGAGAAGTGTTTTGAGTATCTCTCAGTGAACTCCTGATTTTGCTGCCATCATCTGTTCAAATAATGAAGAGACAATTGGATGCAAGAGAACCTTCAGGACATTATCTGGATAAAGCATCAGAGGTCAATCTGCTTTCCAAGGAGCACCAAGTGTTTATGATCTGAGTGCTGAGGGGCACTTGGCACTGCTGGCTTTCCAAAAACCACCCAATGGGCCAGAAAATTTCCTGCTGGCTTGACAAGGGTGGTCTCAGCCCTGTAGGAGGACAAACTCTGCAGAGAGAGACACAGAAAGAAGGCACTGACAAACCCATAAGGAAGAAATGACAGAGGACACTTTTTAAAACTTTTTTTGTAGTGGCCTGATTGCACTGTGGTTTTAAGGGAGAAGATATTTAGATGGCAGGAAGAAATTTTTGATGCTGAGGGTGGTGAGGCACTGGTAGAGCTTGCCCAGAGAAGCTGTGGCTGCCCCACTCCTGGAATGCTCAAATCCAGCTTGGATGGGGCATGGAGCAACCTGGTCTAATGGAAGGTGTCCCTGCCCATGGCAGGAGGTTGAAATGAGATGAGATTCCATGATTCACAAGTGAACTGCTCTTACCTTAGCTGCAAGACTAACAAATATTGGTGAGGAAAGAGGTTGGGGTTGTCAGAATCTCCCCTCAGTCTTCTAAAGAAGTAGCTGCAATTTTTTTTTGTTTGTTTTTAACTGCAAATATTCTGCACAGGGAATTCCCAGGGGAAAAGCTGCCTTTTTCCACAGCACAAACAAAGCCTCTATGGGCCACCTGAAATCTGAAATTCTTTGCAGGTACAGAAACTGCAGAGCACTTCTGAAATTTAGACCCAAACATGAAAAGTGGTTTACTGTGGCTTTACCCTATAATATTGTGAATGAGTTGACAGATTTGGGCAATAACTGATCCAGCCTAGTTACAGCTTTGATTGACAGACCCAGCATCACATTTTATCAATCTCTCCAGACTGAGAAATGCTATTTGTCCACATTTACCTGAACCCAAAGGGATACAGGAGCTGAAGTCTCATTTTTTAAAAGGTCCATTTCAAAGAGAAGATCTACCAAAACAACCCATGCATTTCCATGAGAGCTGTTGGACCCATAACCAGCTTTGGGAATCCACAGGTGATTTATGGACTCAGGAAAATTTCCATTTGGCACCTGGGAACAGCAAACAAGACCCTGGGAAGCTGAGCAAAGCAAAGCTGGAAATGCCAGGACTTTCTGTGCTGTTGCACCAGCTTTCCTGCCTTGCAGACCTGAGATAAGATCATGCAAGAGGGAAATGAAATCAGCCCAACAGTGACAGCAGCTGCAGGGCAGCCTGAGCACAGAAGAAAACATGCCAAGCCCTCATCCAGGGAAGGGGATGACACAGACTTACACTGAAATCTGCACTCAGCTGTCTGTCTTTGGTCCCTCAGGTAAATTACTGACAAGGTCACACCTCTGATTTCAGTGTTAAAATGTTTTAGGTGGAGCCTGGTGAATTTAAAAGACACTGGAAGTGCTTTGGAAGGTCCCTTCCCTTCCTGAGTCACAGCCTGCAAAAACAAACAGGTTTTGGGTTTTCTGTCCCCAGCACGTGGTTAAAGGCTGTGGGGGAAACCTCATGCCAAAGGAGATGTAGGGATGGTTGTACTGGATCAGCTGAGCCCCACAGCCCATCTCTGAAGGCTCCCAGAGAAAGGCAAACACAGAGCTCACCCTTCCCTTCCTCACTCTGCTCCTGCACCAGTTCCCTGCTGATCCAGGGGTCACAGCCCTCCCCTCCAGCAGGCTCCAGTACAGATCTCTGTCCCAGCAACATTTAATGAGCAAAATGCAATACTGGAGGAAGAGACTGAGTCTCCTGTTATTAATTTCTGTTATTGTGAGAGCTGGAAGGCCACCTGAGATCACACACACAGGTGATAAATGCTCTACAAACGTGCAAAGGGTCCGTGTCTGCCCCAAAGAACCTAAAGAATGAGCCCCCACAGAGCATTGGAATTGCCCCATCTGTGAACTCAGGCACAGGGTGGGGAAGTGATTTGCTCAAAAAAAGCAAGACTGGCTGTAATCAGATGAGGCAGTTTGGGCCAGACCAAAGGTCAGGCTGCCTTAGTGAGGCTGGCAGTGACCAAGAGCATTTTTCCAGGAAAACTTTATGGATGGGACTCCCCTTGCACCTCCTCCTGGCACTCTGGAGCTCTGGACAAGACCTCTGCAGTCATTCCTTGCACAGGATCCCATTTATCCTCTGGTTATCCATGTTAATTTATCCTTTTGGTTATCCTCCTTCTTCCTCATACCCTCTCCACCTCTGCTGTGTCCCTTTCCAGATGCACAGAGGGGCAGAATGGCACAGAGTGTCCAGAGTTAAAATGCTGGTTGCTATTTTTCTCTCTGTTCCTTTATCCCCCCCACATCCCTCCAGGCCAGTGCTCCTCTATATCATTCTCCTCTTTTTCTCCAAAGGATTTGGAACAGAGGCTTTGCTTTAATTTCTCCTCTTTGCCAAGAGTCCCCAGTTTGCCACTCAAACTCACTCTCTTGTGGTTACAGGAATAACAATAAAAAACAACTCTCAGCCTAAATCTCCCCCTGGAGCTCGACTGTCCCCAGGATTTTCTCCAGGATTTCACAAGCAGTGTCTAAGCTTTCCTATTCACCCAGGCATAAATAAGCCCTATTTTTCCCCCATGTATTTATCCTGAGCATTAACACCCATCCCAGGCTTAGAGGGACTGTGGGGAACATCTCAGGTGGGGAACATCTCTGCACCCCTTCTCAGGGCTGGGGACAGGGCAGGATGGGTCCAACACTCATCACCTGGGAACCCTGGTACTGAAATCTGCTTGTAGAACCACAGAACTCTGGAACTGTTTAGGCTGGAAAACCCCTCTAAGATCATCAAGTCCAATCCTTCCCCCAGCACTGCCAAGGCCACCACTGACCCCTGTCCCAAGTGCTACTTCCACATGGCTTTTAAAACTCTCCAGGGATGGGGACATTCCCCTTTCTCTGGGCAGCTGTGCCAGGGCTGGACAATACCTGGGCTGAATGATTTTTTCATAATATCCAATCTAACTTCTGTGCAGTGAAGAGCAGAGGAGGGAAACACCTGAGCTGTCAGAGGAGCTGTCCAGCACCCTCAAGAGCAATCCAGGCAACTGCTGACCTCTCCTGGCTCATCCCACGGAGATGAGGACAGGGGGACTCTCCTGCCCACCCACACTGTGTAATACATCCAGGGGAACTGCTGGCAGCAACTTGAAGCACATTCAGATTATATTTTTAAAAATGCAAAGTCTCGCTGTTCTTTAAAGCCTCATGTTCATCTCCAGAGCCCACACAGTAGTGACTAACCAAACCTCAATAACTAATCACTGCTGCTGCCAATTAGCACCTCTGAATGTGCTTTTCCTCCTGCAGGTGACTCCAGTTCAGGGCTGCCTGCTCTGGTTTGGAGGGATGGTGCTGCAGCATCTCATGGAACGGGCTGAATGAGGAAAGACCTCTAAGATCTTTATGTGAGATCATCAAGTCCCACTGTGTGTGCCAGGCAATGTCCATGCACTGTCCCAGGAGCTCCCAGCAGCCTCAGTCACAGCTCCAGGGACATCCCTGGGGACAGAATCCCCTGCAGTGCCTTTGGAAGGGGTCATGGAGCTGCACCCCAAGCCCTGCACTGCCCCAAAGGTATTTCTGTCTGCTTGGTGCAGCCAGGCAGGGGTGACCTGCCATGGTTTGGGACATTAAACCTGGGCCAAACAACCACTGCACTCTCACTCTGAGCTTGTCAGGGTGCAAAGGCTGGAATCAGACACAAGGAGCCAGTGATGCAGCCCTGCTGAGCCCAGAGCAGCACAGTTCATGGTCCCAGAGGAGATCCCAGATCCCTCTGCAGCTCTGTAGGACCAGAGCATCCACCAGAGCAATGCTGAGCTTTGCCAGCTGAGATTCTGACTTTAGCTGCTCCATTAAGACATGAACCTTAGCAAAACATGCTCCTGGCTGCCTCTGTCTACCAAAAGTTAATTTAACTCCCTGCCTCTCCTGCTCCAGACTGCAATTATAGAATCACAGGATTTTTTATGCTGGAAAAGTCCATCCAACTGTACTGGAGCAGGGCTGACTCACCCTGGAGGCACTGCAAACTCTGACTTGAGAGGTGAAACCACTCACAAGAACATGTTCTGGCTGTGGGAGAGCAGATATAAATAACCAGAAAGCACTGCTTCCATCAGGATACTCACCAGCTCTAACATGATGCTTGACCCTCTACCCAACACTCCCTAAAACCCAAAAAATCCAAAGGGACTGTATTTAACCAGTCCAAACAGGCACAGAAAATTACAAAAGCCTGACAGGATATTTATACTGAACACCATCTTACCATTTTCTGGAATTTGGAAAGGAAAGCCAGCATTGAGCAGGGCAAAGTCACTCCCTCACTCACAGGGAGAAACAGCTCCTGGTGGGACTGGAAGGGCAGACACTGAGATCTCAGTCCTAAACCACACACCAAAGCCATTGAGGGCTCCTGGAAATCCTCTGGTGGTGTTAGAGCTGTCCCAAAGTGTGCAGGAGGAAATGCTGGAACAGCTGCCACACACAGCACAAGCACGGGAGGGTCACCAAGATGCCACATGTGCCTGGGGTGGCTCCCTGGGCCTTGTTCCTACCAGGGACATCAGAGCATCCTCTGGATCACCTTGGCATGGGCATCCCTGAGCTGGTTTGAGGGGTGCAGCAGCACTTCCAGCTTCAGGGGACAGTGACATGTGACACTGCTGAACAAAGCAGGGGACAAGAAACAGAAAGCTGAGCAGCCACTCCTGCAGGACCAGCCCATTCACACACCTGAGGTCAGAGGGGAAAGGGGGATTTGGGAAAAACAGCCCCAAAAAGGACTCAGACTGGAGAACCTCTCGGCCTCACTTCACATTCATAAAGCCTCAAGCACAGATGGTGCTGCTGGTTTATTAAAATAAATGATGGGCTATCAGGGAGCAGCCTGGCTGAAACCCTTCATTACAGCCCAGGCTTGGACAAGGCTGTGATCAGAACCACTCAAAAACAAGGGGGGGAAAAGAAAACTGAAAGCAAAAGCCTCCAGTAATTCTCATCATATCGACCCCTGTCTGTGATCAATGCTGATACTCAGCATCTCTGCAAAACAACAAGTGCTGGAGGTTTGAGGTAATTATTTTATTGTCAGACAAAGTCTGAGCAATTTGCTTATTTCCAATCTATGCTCCTAACTCACTGTCAGGCAGAGCAGAACTTCTACAAATACATATATATTTAGAGATAGAGAGCATTCTTCCAGGAAATAACTTGGATCTCCTTTGATTCTCAAAGGGGTCTTAATCTGAGTGAACACCAGAGGGGAGACAGGTTCAGCATCAGTCATTTGTGGTTTGCATTGTCCAAGCACAAAGTGCATCTACATTCTCATTAGGAAGGAACATTTTAAAATGACCCTCTCCATAAATTATCCTCTCTCTCCCTGCTACTTGTTGCAAAAAGCTCTTTTCCTCCAGTTTTGTCTCACCAGCTCTGCCATGGGGCCAACATTTTAACCCCAAAGATCAGCCTCTGACGTAAAGCCCCAGAAGGACAGAGGCAATTCCAGGCTGATGAACCTTCACATTCCCCCCTCTCCATTTTGGGAAAGCCATGAAAACACAGATTTTTGCACTGCAGTTTAGATCACTATTAGAAAATAAAGGTGATTTCTCCAATGTAAGGACAGAGCCTTTTTTTAACACAGCAAAGGCCACACAGACAAGGCACAAAAAGGAAAAATTAGTAACTCTCAGCCAGGGAAGGCACAGCCCTGCCCTGTTCTTCAGTCAAGGTAAGGGACTGCTGAAATCCAAAAGGAGAGAGGGGCTCAAAACCAGCTCCTCTGTTTGAATGGAGCAACGTTTTCTGACATGGAGAAACTGAAGGGTGGGAGAAGAGGCAAAACACACTGAGAAGTGACACCTGCACACTGAAACTGCAGGGATGGCACAGGACAAGGATTACTGCAGGTTAAAGAGACAGCCAAGACACTGTGATTTACACTGCAGAGGGGCTGACAGGCCAGGGGACAGGCAATCCAAGGCAGCTGACAGCCCAGAAGGATTCCTGCCTCCCTGTGCAGTGCAGGGACCCAGATGGTGCAGCCCAGCCTCGGGAGCACGGAGCTCTGAGCAGGGTAATGGACCCTATCCTTGAGTCCAGGCAAAAAACCCCCAAGATAAATTACCTGGAGCAGCAAATGCAAAGTCATGCTCCAAGGCAGACACATCCTCACTTTAAAGGATGTGTCAAACAGATGGATGGAGGCAGACAGCTGGGGAAGGTCAGAGATGCTCAGACACGTGCCTGAGTTTTCCAACTCGGCTTTCTTGGGCTGACAAGAGCAACTGGAGGTGCAGCAGAAAGCCTTTTAGAAGGAGTCTTCTTGTGCTGGGAGAGGTCCTGGTGCTGCTGCAGCTGCCCTTCTGTGCTACCCAGAAGGCCAAGGAGGGGGAATTTCATGGGATCATTAATGCTGGAAAAGATGTCAAAGATCATCAAGTCCAAGCACCAACCCAGCACCAACCACCACAACCATCACTAAGCCATATCCACAAGCTTTTTGAACACTTGCAGGGCTGGTGACACAAGCATTTCCCTGGGCAGCCTGTTCCAAAGCTTGACAACTCTTTTGGTGAAGGGTTCCCCTTAGTGAACCCCCCCTAATGCTCTCTGCACACAGACACCACCCACTACCTGGGCTGTGCAGGGGAGTCTCCCACAGATGTTTCCACCAGAGGAGCTGCTGAAATCCTCCTTGCAGGTGTTTCAGGGAATTTTTGGGGATTAGGGCAGGCAGGATTGGCAGCAGCCCCCAGACTGGGATTCATCCATGTATCCCAGAATCCATCAGAAACTTTCCCCAGTCACTGGGACCTCTCACACCAACGACTGTGACCAAGTCCCCTCTCCCCAGACAATTTCTCCATGTGCTCATGCCAACTCTCTCCAAACTGAAGGAAAAGAAGCAGAAAGGCCATGGATGGACAGGATCTCTTCACTCCCCCCTGCAGCAGCCAGTGACTTCAGTTTAATACATTGTCTGATGGGGTTCCATCTTCCCCATGGGCAGGGAGAGGGAAGGCAGAGCCAAAACTGAGAAAATGCCCCTAAATCCTCCCCCAGCCCCTGGAGGCAGCACTTAAAGGCTGGTAACAAATGGGCTCAGTCTCCCTCTGACACAGGATGCATAAACTCAGTGGAAGGGCTGGTATTTCAAAGTAATGTGTCCAAGGATGTTTTAGTGCTGCTGTTTCCTGATACACTCCAACAAAAATGTCAGGGTAAAAATATCAGCCTGATTATTGTGAGCAACAGCTTTGTGTCACCTGCTTCTGAGAGCTGAGCTGGGAATCACCAAGACACCCTCCAATCTTCTGATTTACCCCTCAGATCACAGGACTGTTTAGTCTGAAAAAACCCTCAAAGATTAAGACCAGCCATTTCCCCAGCACTGCCAAGGCCACCACTAACCCATGTCCCCAAGTGCCACATCCATGGAGCTTTTAAATCCCTCCAGGGATGGGGACTCAGCCACTTCCCCCATCTCTGTTCTCCTCCCTTAGCCTTGATTTCTGCTCTGAGGACAAGAGCTGAGGTGTTTCCAAGAGGAAGGACGTGGCTCCAGCTCATGAGGGGTTTGGAATCTCCTCATCCCAGTTCCCAGAGCAGACACACTGCTCCTGCCTTCCCTTGGGAACACTCTGGCCTCGTTCCTGAGGTCACAGCAGCCTTGTGCTGGATGGAAAAGGGGAAGAGCACAAAACTGTGGTAGGTCAGGACCACAGGGCTCAGACTTGTCCAAGTTTTGTGTCTCCTGGAAGGTGCCACTGACCAAGATCCCAGCACAGGGCCGTGCAGGGAGCCAGCAGGCTGAAGAAAGAAGGGATACTGGAGAGACACACTCCCCAAAACACCTTGGAATTAGATCTGATGAGATGCAAAAGCCACCTCTGATGTGAGTTGTCCCCTCTTGGGAGCTGCTCTGTTGCTGTAACAGCAAATGTCACCCTGAGCTGGCAGAGAGCATCATCACTGACAGGATGCAGAATTCCCTGGGACAAGACAAACCTGATTAAATATATAAGACAAACCTGACTCTGCTCCAGGATGAAGATGCAACCATGAACAATCTCTTAGGTAAAAAAGCAGCAATTCCAAAGGGAGTGCCCATCCCTCACGAGGCACAGATTGATGGTGGGAGCTTCACTGCTGCTTGGGAGAGGGAAAGGGGAGCTAGCAAGGAACATATGGAACTGTATAAATTATTTGGAGCACCCAGAAAGACAGGAAAAATAATCATCTCTGTTCCTGAGACTGCTCATTTCTGTCTGCAGCTGTCTGGAACCCAGAGCCTGCATGGCCAGTGCTTGGTGCCACAAAAGTCCCACAAATACCTGTGATGGCCCAGAGGGCAGGATCAGGATTGCTACAGGCAGCTGCACTTGGGACATGTGGGGAAGGAAAATTTGCTGGTTATGCTCCTCATCCAGCCTGTCCCACCTGGGATTCCTATGGACTGCTGGGATGGTGACTCTCTGAGTGAATCCTCTGCTTCCATTCCAGGGAGAAATGCAGGTGAGCACATCCTGCCTCCAGAAGGGAAAGGCAATGCCCAAGCACTGATTTAATTCCCCTCCTTAATTCCCCACTCTGCCAAAAGCTCCCTGGTGAAACCAGAGGGGTCACTGGGCCCCTCAGTGGTTTTGCTCAGCACCTTTAAAACACAGATGAGCCTTTCCAGGGTGATTAAGGAGATAAATGCATTAAAGATTAAAAGGCACTGCGATGTTCCAATGCCACAAGCTGTAGGAGTGCTTAAAATAGATCCATTTGTGGCAGCAATTAAAGAACATATTACTAATTTCTGAGTCTCAGCTCCTGCCTTCCTAATGCTGGTTATTTTTGCCCCTAAGAGCATTAATCCTATCTTCCTCTGAAAATGACATTTCAAACATTCATCATCTTCCACTACTGTCCTTCTGCTCCTCTGCCTCACCATCATTAACCAGAGGCATCTGTTATATGGTTTGTGCAGTGCAATTTGTGACCACAGATCTGCAATACAATGAGAGCTATTTTCTCTGTAAGTAGCTGCTCAGAGCTGCAAAAATTTTTTATCCATTACATTAAAAAAAATCACATTCCAAAAGTGTTTTTGTTGTGCCTCGTCATTACCTGAGAGAGTTATACAACCTTCCACTGTGGTAAGAACTAATGTCCTACCCACAAAAATACATGAAACACAGACATAGTTTATATTTTGGAAACTACATGTTGAGAATTATACTGTCACACTTCATAACTTCTTCTTAAATTGCTGATTCGTTTTGGTTTTGGTTTTTTTTTAGTCTATAAATCCTATCCACAGGGATGGTCCAAACTCCCCTGTGTACAATTCCTCCATGAGTAGATGGAAATCAAAAGTAAATGCTGTGGAACAGCAGCTCAGGTGACTTCTCACAAGCTAAAACCCTGCAGTGTTTATTGCCATGAGCAGGTGGGTGCAGAGAACACACCAATGGGCCAGCTAAAGCAAGGCAGGCCTGGAAAAAAAGGGATTTAGGTTAAAACAGAGACTAAAAAATAGTACCTAGCACAAATACCAGCCACCACAGAGAGCAAATTCAGATGTAATATGGAACTGCAGGTTTTTTGTTACAAAATGCAAAACCATGACAGCAAACATATAAAAATTACAGTAATTGGACCCTAAATGGGGAAAGAAGAAAATGCCAACTCCACACATTTTAAATGCACAAAGCAAATTTCTGCATGCCCCAATGTGTAAAATCAAAGGCTTTGTGAATTGAACTGGATGTGCTGGTGTGGACAGCAGGAGTTATTCACCTTGGGATGTGGATGATGGGCAAGCACTAAGGCATCAGGAAACAGCTTGGAAGTCTGAGGCCATTTTCCTCTTGGCTCATTCTTGTTAAATTAAGAATTCTCACAGAACTGGGAGAAGAAGCCACCACCACCAGAAGCAGAGGGGTTTGATCTCCTTGGAGTTGCACAGCAAAGACCACCTGCTCTAAGATGCATGAGGAATAACTAAAGGACCACAAACTGTTCACCAGGTTTGAACCCACCTCAACCACCTGCAGTTCTCCTGGTAATGCATCACAAAAAAAAAGGGAAAATCAGGTATTTTTATTTGTTCCCTGAAAATTCAAGCTACACACCTGGGCTTTGTGTTCCTCTGGTGCTCTCCAGGAGTTCAGTGTTTGCCTACCACACACCACCTCTACACAAATCAAGAAACAAGTACAGAGGCACCAAAGTCACCTCACAGAGAATGCAGAGAGGCCCAAAAGTGCTGCCCTGTCCTTCACTGGCAACCTGTGAAAGCAAAGCACTTGAACAGGACACCAAACCAGATCCCAAATCATAGCCAGACCTTCCTTCCCCAGAGCTGCAGGGTCAAATTCTATTTTATAAATGCACAGATTTTCTCATTTTCTGCTCTACCCTTTGTCTCTGTATTGCTGGTTAGAGCCAGTTGATGGGCTGTAAAACTGTCAGTCTTGTTACTGCTGCTTATAAATGGCTTTTGCTCAGCTGGAGTTAATGTAGCACCATCTGACTGCCCAGAACTGACATTTTTAATGATTCTGTTCCTCCAGCGCCTCCTCATTGACCACTGCAAAAAATCCAAACTGTCTCTAGCTCTGCCAAGCTGTTTTGTGGATCAAGTTCCTTGTTCTCCAGGGATCTGCAGCATGTCAGCCATCTGAGCAAGCCAACTCACTAATAACTGACCTGAGAACAGCTATTCCAACACTTCTGGGCTCCTCTGCACTACAGATTTTAGCATTAAATGTCAAAATCCTGAAGGCTGGAGGACAGAGGCAGCCCCAGGAGGGAGGCACGTGTGCAAAGTATTTTAAAAATGGAAAATGCCAACTTGTAAAAGTTTGGTGCTTGGATGTTGTCCCCTCCCCTCACCCTGTTCACTGCTGGGTGCTGTCACCTTCTTTCAGGTGTCCCTTTCCAATGCTGTGTCCCAGGTGAAGCAGAACAACTTCCCCTTCCAAACCCTGCTTAATTTACACAACAAGGGAAACTCTTCACATCTCAGCACTATTTAGGAAAGGAACACACAGAGCTCTCCTGGGGATGTCCAGCAGTTACAAAGCAGTCCCCCAAATTAAAAGAACTGGATTTTCAAAGATGAAAATCACCTAGAGAAGAAGGGTTTCAAAGAAAAAATAGCCTGAGCACCCATCCAGCAGATCTGAAGCTTAAAAGGTGTTTTACAGTGAGTCTGCTCTCTCCAGGTGCTCCAGCAGAACAATGGGAGCAGCTCCTCCAGCTTCCTGCCAGCTTTGGGGGATTTCTTTTGTTCTGGACAGCCCTGCTGACACAAGCTGTGTGCTTTTCCCACCTTTCCTGTCCTCCCAAACACACCCCAGAAAGAAGCACAAAGGCAGGAGCAGGTGTGGGCACAGAGGGAGCCTGATGTAACCCAGAGCTGGGAGCCAGGGCAGAAATTCCCAGCCGGCACAAACTGGAGAGGGGAAGGGCTGCACTCCTGCAGAGGCATCTCCCACTCCCCACTCTGTAGGAGAAGACTTTCAGAAGGATGTTTGGACTTCAGGTGGCTCTTTAAAAATGCTGTTTATTGGATAGTTAGAGCAGTAGTGGGTTGTGAGTGACAGAGCCAAGCCCAAAAGCTGCAGCTACAGCTCACAGGCAAACCTGAAGCCACTTCAGTTCTGGTTACAATGCATTAGATATTTTTCTTTGCTGAGCATCTTAATACATAACAATCAATCAGTATCTTACACAGTGCTTTTACACTTTCCTACAGCCTATCAAAACTTCTAAAATTACCATATTTTATTAGTAATTATTTAATCTTATGTGTGAGTATGTTACATTTTAAGCTCAAAGTCCTTTTTCTGTTTTCTTGCAGTGGAAAATTCTTCTACTTGGTAAAAACATCTTTTTTGTTTGCCTGTGTTTTTGCTAAGAGTTATTTCTACTTGGTAAAAGCACATTTTTGTTTGTAGTCAGCATTTCCTTTGCTCTGGTCATAAAAACTTCCCAGCTCATTCAACCTTTGCTTCCTTAGTTATCCAGCAACAACTGGTTCAGCACTCCTTACTTTTTAAACATCTTCTATTCTTCTAGATCAAAACTTGCTTTCATCTCCACTTCTCTTACCATCTCTACATTCAGAGAGCTTTCTGCTAAGCATTCATATCTATGAAGTTTTCCTGTTAAACTTTCATCCTTCCCAACACCACTCCCTCCCAGGAAATCAGCCCTCACCCCCTGGGCTCAGCTCCTCCCATGGCCTCAGTGTGAGCTCCTGCAAGTTGTTGGTTTTCACCAATCTCCTCACCCAGTTCCATTTTCTTTGTGCCTCTAAAACATAAATAATTTCCCTTTCTCTGAGGAGTACTGCTGAGCAGCAGCACACAGCAGATGGGGAGGGAGCAGTGTCACAGAGCCACTGAGGTCATCCACACAGGACAAGAATAAATGGCCCTTTACATAAGTGTGTGCTGCTGGAATCAGAGGGCTGAGTCATGAGCAGGGAGGCTGATCCCACTGCATCCCCCTCTTTCTGCCAGCACAGCACTGCACAAAAGTCCCATCCAACTCCTAAAAATGACCTCAGCTCAGCCACTGCCTCATCCTCTCTCCCTCGTGGATGTCTGCACTGGCTGCAACAGCCTGAAAACAAAAGGCAATCCAAACCACCTGGATGTGACTTCCAGAGAACACCAAAATCCTTCAGGTGCTCAGACCCATCCCTCAGATGCTGACCCCACTCACACTTCACAGGGGCTCCTCCAATGCCCATGGAA
Source organism: Alaudala cheleensis (assembly GCA_013398995.1). Lineage (NCBI taxonomy): Eukaryota > Metazoa > Chordata > Aves > Passeriformes > Alaudidae > Alaudala > Alaudala cheleensis. Next base: position 31,190 of record VWYE01009060.1, on the reverse strand, counting down.
GTCAATAAAACATAAGCTGGGGAGAAGAATCCTGCCTTTAACCACACACTCTGTTTATTCCTTGACTGAACCTTTGGAAAGATGCCCTTTGTAGGGTGAGGAACAGCATCAACCCCTGGTCACTGCTCCTCACCTGCCTCCTGTACCAGATCTGCAGCTCCTACCCTGAGCCTCTTCCCCCAGCAGCTGGAAATGCAGCTGTGACTCCAGAGCTGCACAAACCAGGAGCTGAGTTGTGCCTGGCACAGAACAACCTCCTCTGTAACCCCACAGCTCATGGAAAACATTGTCATATACAGCAGCACCACACACCTCTGTCACCCAGCCTGCCAAAGACAAGCAGAAACCCTGAAGGACCTGGAATTATTCCCCTCCCACAGCTCCTGGGACAGCAGGACATGTGGGACAGGTCTGCCACAGCCCCCCCCCCCCCAACAGGGAGCTTTTCCAGCAGGATTTAGTGTGGCAAACTCAATCTCCCCTCAAAGGCCAACCCTCCCACAGAGCTCTGGAAATCAACCCTCCCACACGGTTCTTGAAACACAATCTTTGATTCAATTAAGGGAGCCAATATCACTAAAGCAGGCTGGAAACAGCATCAGAGAGGAGAACTCCAGGTTAAATCAGAATGATGCATTCAGGGAAAGTGATAGAAATCACACAGATATATGTGAAAGACAACATATAGAAGACTTTGGGCTTTTTTAAATTTGATAAACCTCTCAGAACAGCTAACTCTAATAGTCAGACATAAAGACTTTCTGTCCAGATGTAGTTCAGCTCCTACAAATTCACCTGAAAGGCTCCCACTGCATTAGACTGGGCTTGGCTTGGGAATTGAGTATGCTGGGAAATTATCTCAGAGCCTTTTGCTGAGCTGGACAAGTTCCTTCCTAAGATCTCCCTTGTCCCACCCCAGTTTTGACTTGCATCCCATGGACTTCTCACAGTCACTGACTCCCAGGTGGAGTAAGTCAGTCCAGCCATTAAACACAGGGCCCAGATGTACTTCAGGAATAAATTGTATAAAGTTTTACAGAGGCTTTGCAGGTTTGTCTTCACCCTGCCAGCACAGGTTCTCATGGCTGGACCATGCAGCCCTCAAAATGCCAGAAAACTGGAACTCAGAAAATGCTGCTGAAGCAGCAAATGGGCTGATGAGCAAATACCCAACTCCTTTGTCCCTGCACCAGCCCATCCTGAGCCAAGGGAACTGAAATTTGCCCAGGAATCTCATCTTAAAAGTTGTTTTTTTTTTTTAGTCCACCCCTGGAGCAAGACAGCACTAAACTCTGGGAATGAAGGAGCAGGTTTGGAGTATCCCTATTTTCCCCAAAATAAAAAGTCTGGGACACATCCCAGTTTCAGCAGCTGGCACTGGTGAACTGGGTCTCCTCATGAATGACCCTGCTTTGTGTTCAGCTCGAGAGCCAGCCCATGGCTGCTGAGAGGGACTCAGGCAGAGTGAAGATGTGAAGGGTCAAGGCAGAAGGGGTTTTCCTCTTACCCAGACCCTGGTTCTGCTGCTCCCACTCAATGGTGTCAGGAACCTGGTAGGACACTCCAGCCAGCTGGGCCACTGGGTTCTCCAGGCCAGCCAGGGGCTCCTGGGAGGTCTCTCCTGGGAGTGTGAAGCCTGGCAGATCCGTGTCACCCTCCATGCTCTCATCCATCAGGTCCATGTCTTTGTCCTCCTCGTCTTCCTCTTCCTCCTCTTCTTCTTCCTCCTCCTCCTCCTCTTCATCCTCTTCCTCTTCCTCACCCTCTGGCCAGGGAGACAGAAAAGGAACGTCAGGAGAGATCCCACCAGGCAGAAGGTTCTCAGAGCTCTCTGGGTGAGCACCAGGCTGAGCTCCTCCAAAGCAGCTGAAGGAACTTGTGCCTGTCCTCTGACAGGAAAAACACCCACAGGGGCTCATTTACAGGAGCTCATCACCACTGCAAGCTGCTGAGGAGCAAGATGTTGTCTCAGACTCTCAAATGAGTGGGAAATACAGTGATTTTCTGCTTCCCAGCAGCAGGGTGCAAACAAGGATGTGCATGTGTACCAACACCTGAGCACCTGCAACTACAGAGCTCCCTGCTTAACTAATTACAGCTCAAGTGTCAGCAGCTCTTCCCCTGGTTTCCAGTCTTGGAGGCAGCAGTAAGTTGGTTCTGTGTTTAACTCTCACTGAGTCTTTCCCAGCTCTGGAAAGGGCACTGCTTTCAGGAGCAGGTTGCTCCAAGCCCCATCCCAACCTGGAAAGTGTTGGAAAGAGGCAGCACAGCCAACACTTCACAGGAGAGCTGATAAATGTGACTTTGAGGAAATTCCTGTGAATTTAGTGCCAGCTCTCTCTGCCCATGGAAGGGGAGGGTTGAAACAAGATGATATTTAAGGTCTCTTTCAACCAAAACCATTCTGTGATTCCACTTACAGCAGACACCCATTTATTCCAGAACTGCCTGTACTGTTAACATATAGAAAAAATAACTATTGAAGCCATGTTTCATCACTGGAATCTAAAATGGCAACACAAGAACCACAGTACTGGATCAAACCAAAGGGTTTTTTTCTGTCCACATCCCATTTCCAATCACAGCTGGCTGCAGATGCTGAAGGGAGTTTAGAGCAGGGCAAATACAGAATCAGTCTTCCCACAGTTTCTTTTCCCAAGTTACAGTTCCCAAAGTCTCAGGGACATCCTATGCCAGAGCCATTTAATAGCTACTGATGGAGCCACCCACCAGGAAAAGACAATTCCTGCAACAATGGCATGCTCTGAATTTTGAATCACAGTTAGTTCTTTCAAGGCTGAGGATTGAAACACAGCATTTATGCACTTTTATCTCATTTACACCAACTCTGCTCAGCCCTGTAGAAAAATTCCCTCCTGGTGTGGTCAGAGAGGGAGATCCCATCTCTCTGCATCCAGGCATTAAAGACCAACAATCCAGCTAAATCACCCTCTCTTATCCAAATATCCCTTCATTCCTGCTGTGGTTGTACCTCACAGAGGTTGGTGGCAATCCAGCCTGGATTGGAATATCATATAAAATATGAGCTATGAGAAATCAGGGCATGTTATAAACCCAGTGACCCTCTGTGCTGTGCCCTGGCATCTCCTTCCCCTGCAATTCAAGGCTTTGCTTCCAAACACTGCAAATTTTCCTCAGCTCACCAGACAAGTCCCAGTCACTGGCTCTCAGTTCCACTCCTGTGCTCCATACAAATGAGCTGCTGCTGGGATTCAGCTGCATCATCCTGCTGGAGCGTGGCTTTTGCTACCTGGAAAGACCATCCCTGCCACAGTGACACCACTCAGAGCACCTACGGGAGCTCACAGGGATGTTCTTTATTTATTTCCACATTTAAATATATTCCCCTTTAAATTCCCATTGCATTTTATAGGCGGGTTCTTTATTATCATGTGCCCAGCCTTTAGAATCAAGATCAGAGTTTTCCCTGTCAAAAATGCCTGTTTTCATACAAAGCACACAACTGAGAAGCTGGGAGAGACAAGTTCATGTGGGTGGGTCTTTTCCTTCTGCTGACAGCAGCAGAGCCATCAACAGCCCCAAAACTTCACAGCAGAGACTCTGAACAGCCAGAACACCAGGGAAGAGGAACGTGAGCAGAGCTTTCCCCCAGACTGGGTGGAAAAACCAGCCAAGAGAGAACAGGCATCAGGTTTTTATCTCTGAAAAAGCTACTCTGGGACAAGGGTTTTAGGAGCTTCTGGTGATTTTTAGCAACCCAAACAGCCCACAGCTGCCAGGATCCAGTGCTGAAGGCACAGATAGCCATCTCCCTGTCTCCAAAGCCTCACGGGCAGCCAAGCTGAACACCCAAATTGAAAGTGCTGAGAACTACTTATCACCTCTGATGATCACCGAGCTCCATCAATCACCGGGCAGCAGAGCGCTGTGAATAATGAGATCCCTCCAGCGAGGGGGGAAGGAAAAGGCTCTCAGCTTGTTCCCTTTTCCTCTCTGGCTCGTCCCTGCATCTGCAAACAGCTTTTTAACCCCCATCCCGAAATGCCAACAGCTTGCCTTGCTGCAAGGTGCAGAGCACCACTTGGTGGTCACAGGGAGGAAGCTGCACTTCCAAAAAAAAGAAATTAAAAACCCACCAACTTGACAAGTGTGGGATTTCAGGAGCACAGGCACAACAGGCAGCCGTGGGAGGCTCACAAGATGGAAAATGCAAGTGAGCAGCACACAGCTGAAGCTCAGGCTGGAGGTTTGTGCTTCACACAAAAGCCTTCTGCAAAAGCCACGTTTTCCCCTCCTGAATTGGCACCTTCTGGCCTTCAAAGGGCCACAGCAGCAGATTGAAAGAAAAGTATTATGAAAAACTGAATGAGTGGAAGTGCAAAGCCCAGCAGATTCAGAAGTAATCCAGAGCTTCATGTGCAGCTCAATGTGAACTATTTTTGTGTGCCATGGAATGGTTTAGGCTGGAAAAGTCCTCTAAGATCACTGAATCCAACTGTTAATCCAGTCCTAAACCACAGTCCCAAGTGCTGCATCTTTTAAATCCCTCCAGGGCTGGGGCCTGGGCAGCCTGGCACAATGCCTGACCATCCTTTTATTAAAGAAATTTTCCCCTAATATCCAACCTAAACCTCCCCTGGTGCAGCTGGAGGCTGTTTCTTCTTGTCCCATGATTTGGTACCTGGGGAGGCTGTAGGGGACCCCAATGAAACAAGTCTGAGATAAAATAACACATTTTAAGCAGAGTTTTTGGGGGTTTCCAGCTTTATTGATAGGAACAGCCACCCCTGGGCTTTATCATGGGACTCAGAATGGATCCATTGTGACATGGGGGATGTCCAGAGGATGGGATTTGATATTTCAGGGGGGTAAAAGCACCTTGTACTTGCTCCAGAAGTGAGGTTTTTCACCACAGAACTACACATCCATGATGACTTTTGTGGCTTAGGCAGGAGAAATGAGACCACCACACACCTCTCCCCTGGGAGGCAGTTCCCTGACCCAGGAGGAATCCACAACCTGTGGAGTCTGAAGCAATTTAACAACCACCAGCAGCCAAGCAGGTAAAAGCCTCAGACACAATTTTTGGGGGTGTGATGGCTTGAAAGGAGCTGCAGCCCCTGTGCTCAGAACCTTGCTGAAGGCAATGGAGCTACCCCAGGCTTTCAGCTGAAGAAACCTCCACTGAAGAGTGATGTTCCTGTATTTAGATGTATTTCCATTAATGTTTGCAAACACTTGCACCCCTCAGGAGAGCCAGGAAACCATCATTTGTCAGTTTGAACACACACAAATACCTTGCTGTGCCCTGAGCAGGGAGAGGCTCTCAGTGGAAGGTGACAGATTCACTCACAGGCACAAACTGAATTCAAAAGACAATGAAGAAAAAATCCCCCAAACAAAACTAAAAATGAAAGAAGTTGCAGGGCAAAACCTGGAGCTCTCATTTGCTCTATCCCCTCCCCTCCCTCACACCAAACCCACAGTGGATAAAGATGTCCAAATGGTGCCACAGAGGATTGCTGTCCTCTGTGACAGTTTAAGCTGTGATTTTTGTGTGGAGCTCAGCGCTGCAGGGTCACCCCTGTGTGCTAATAACACCATGTAAATATGGAAATAATGCTGTGTAAATAACAACAGGATTAGGGATGGGCAGCTCTGTGACTCCCATCTCTTGCCAGAACAGGAGGGGGAAGCATCAAGAAACCTCTGCCAAGTGTTTTCTCCCACTTTCTGCACTGCTTTTGTGCTCACAGCTGACTGTCAAGGCAGGGAGGCCTTTCTAGGACAACTTTTTATTATTAATGTGTTGCCTTCACGTGATCAGTCATAATGTCACCACCCAACAGCTCCAAAATGCTGCCAAGAGCCTTTGACAGCCTGGAAGGAGAGAGCTGGTGAAGGCAGACAGGCTCTCACCAAGAGAAGGTGCTGTGCCATGGTGGGGCAACACAGCCAGGCACAGAAATTGTGTGTTTTGGCACAGAAACTCTGCCAAAACCAGGGTAAAACCCCTTGGGATGAGCTCTGCTAAGCCCAGGCACCTGCCCTGCAAAGCCATCCAAGGTGTTTGCAGGATGTGGGGTTGTCTTAAATGCTGTGCTCTGGAAAAAAAATTAATCTCCTGGGAAGTTTCAGCAGAGCCAGGGAAAGGGACTGTGGGGAGAAATNTGGAAAAAAAATTAATCTCCTGGGAAGTTTCAGCATCTGGGCAGGGAAAGGGACTGTGGGGAGGAAGGCAGCTCTGGGGTCAGATCCTATCCCAAGGCAGGATAACAGAACCCTACCCAGAGGAGCTTCAGGAGGAATTTCCACACCACAGAATCACTGAAGTTGGAGAAGCTCTCAAATCAAATCACCAAG
>VWYE01009060.1:9531-24771 GCA_013398995.1 Alaudala cheleensis | reverse complement strand
CCATGTCCCCAGGTGCCACATCCTCACATCTCTTTAATCCCTCCAGGGCTGATGGCTCCACCTCTGCCTGGGCAGCTGTGCCAGTGCCTGACCACCCCTTTCAGTGATTAAATTTTGCCCTAATTCCCAATCAAAATCTTCCTTGGTGGAACTTAAGGTTGTTTTCTCTTGTCCAAATTCAAGGATTTCTTCCTAAAACAAGAACAAAGTGTATCTCCAGCAGCACTCACCTCAAAATTGCTCTCACACTGAGCCAGGCTACAGAGTCAAGTTGAGCAACACAAGACCATTTTAAAAAGGAAAAAAAAACCCCAAAATGCTGCAGAACACACACTGCATGTACTATAACAAATTTGCTCCCTGGCTTGCTGCAGAACAGCTCTTCTGCCCCTGGGTGTTGAACCAACCAGTATAAAAATCAAGACAAGAAAATGGTGATTTATCAAGTGAGAGCAGTCAAATCAATCTAGATTTAATGCCCATGACCTGTGAGTGGACAGGGCAGAGCAAGACAGATGAAGGCAGATTAAAAGTTTACTACATTTCTTAACAAAATGCTTTCCCCAGGAAAATGGGCTGTGGGCATAGGAGTTATTTGCCAAACCAGAAAAAGAAAAGCCCAAACAAACCCCAACTAAAGGAAAAAAAAACCCACAAAAAACCCCATAAACTAAAAAAAAAAACCAAAAAAACCCAAAAAAAACCCCAAACCCCAACACAAAAAAAAATCCCAAAAAAACCCATAAACTAAAAAAAAACCCCACAAACAAAAAACCAAACAAAAACAGAACTCAAAAAAAAACCTTAAAAAAATACACACAAAAAAAACTTAAACCCCACAAACCACAAAAACAAACAAACCCCAGCAGAGACACAAAGTCCATTTTCACTGGAAAAGACTGTTGGTGTGTTTTTTCCCAGAAGCATTCAATTCTACCCCACTGCCTGGGGAGAGAACAACCAACAGGCCAAGAGTTAAGAAAACATTTGATTTCAGCTTTATTTTCTAGGCAAGCCCAGCATGGACCACCGCAGGTGATGTATATTGGGGAGCAGGGCTGGTTTTAGGGGCAGCAGCATCCAGGGGAACAAAGTTTTAACTCAAATCCTGTGAGGACTCAGAGGAGCCAAACTGAGTCCACTCAGCTCATTTCTAATCTGAGCTCCTGCTTCTTCCCAAATCCTTGCTCCCCTTCCTGCAGCACCCCTGGTCCCACTGAACAAAGCTCCCAAAAAAGCCCCATCAGCATCACTTTCCCAATCTGTAAAGGACTCCAGCCAAACTTAACTCCAGCAGAAAATGCTCCTTGCAGAGCCTCACTGCCACATCCCTGCTTATCTGAATTCACCTCCCTTGAGCCAGGAAGGTAAACTGCTTAATCCTCAGATGAAAACAAACAGAAACTCATTAAAAACTTTCACTCACACAGCCCAATTGCATTTCAACAATAGCAACTGTGGGGGTTTATCTGTTGTTTTCCTCCAGGCTTGGAGATAAGCATGGGAAAGCTACAACATTAAAGTGATATTTAAGTGAACTCTTTTTTTTTTGGACAAATGGAAAATCTAATACAGCTCAAAATTCAAACAGAGCCTGGTCAGAACAGGAACCAAGCTGGGTCAGACTAAGAAATGTCACCCAAGCTGCTGGAGGCAGAACAGTGCCTGAACATCCCAAAGAACACAGAGCTGGGGGAGCTCAGCCTGGAGAAGGGAAAGCTCCAGGGAGACCTCAGAGACCCTTCCAGTGCCTAAAGAGGGTCCAAGAGAGCTGGACAGGGAATTTGGACCAGTGCATGACAGGACAAGAGGGATGGCTTCAACCTGGCAGGGTTAGATTGGAGATCAGCAAGGAATTCTTGCCCATGAGTGGAGTGAGGCCCTGGCTGAGGTTGTACAGGAAATTTGGGATGTCTGTATCAAACACTTTCGGAAGAGAGAGGAAGGGGAAAAAAAAGTTGGGTCTGATACAAAAAACTATCAGGTTTTTTTACCATTTTCTGCTAAAAAGGAGAATGAGGGATGAGCCATCACCTACTGTGAAGAAAATAGAGGTCAACAAAGAGCAGTTCCCATTTCAGTGGCAGCAATAAACAAAAAGCAAGAGAAAAGTGTGTACCAAAACCACTTAAAAATCCATTCTGCATGTGCTTTAAGTCTTCTGTTCCTTGCCAGTTTAGTTGATACCCAAAGAGCTGGTGAGGAATTATATTACCAGGCTAGTTAACCATGCTGGGTTAAGTGCCTGTTTTATTTACACCTCTGCAGCCTAATTCAAATTTTTAACAGGGTTGTAGAGATTTAATGAGGCAGATCTTAATCCATACAGCCAAGGTCCAAACAGCAATCCCCTTCAGAGCCTCCATCTCCAGGAAGAATACCCTTCACACCCCAAAAAAAGAAATTCCTTGTGCTGTGACACAGCTCAGAAGGAAAGTGGGGAGTTGAAGCATCTTTTATAAATTTCTGTGAATGGCTACAATAATTCAGAGTACTTTAGAAGGGTGGTTACAGAAGAGAAAGGGTGAATAAACATTGGAAGGGGCAGCCCAGAGAGGTGGTGGAGTCACCATGGCTGGAAGGGTTTAAGGAAAGACTGGATGGGGTCTGGTTGACACAGAGGTGTTTGATCAAAGGTTGGACTCAATCCTGAAGGTCTTTTCCAACCTCAGCTGTTCTGTGGTACACAAAAGAGTTCACAGCAGGCTGCAAATGCACATGAAACTCCAAATTCTGCCAGCTGAGAGCCATCCTAATTAATTGGGAACATTCCACCCTCAAGAGCTACTTGGTCAAGGCCTCCTCTTCTGGAGCAACTGATTTTAAGTTGCCCATTTTCAGAGCTATTGGCTGTTCCTGACACCACACAACAGAGGCAGAGCAGCTCCTGCTTTAATCAAAGCTCTGAGCACCCTCCAGAGGCAGCAGCCCTCCTGACCCCTGACCTGTGTGAGCAGCTCACTCCCAGCAAGGAGAACAGACTGCAGGAAGGAATTCTTCTCTCTGAGGGTGGGCAGGTCCTGGCACAGGTTTTCCAGAGAAGCTGTGGCTGCTCCTGGATCCCTGGAAGTGTTCCAGGGCAGGTTGGATGGGGCTTGGAGCAGCCTGGGACAGTGGAAGGTGTCCCTGCCATGGCAGGGGGTTGGGATGAAAAGGTCTTTGATGTCACTTCCATCCCAGCCCTTTCTGTGGTGCCACAATTCTCTGCAGGGTGGTGGCACAAGAGAACCAGACCTTGAGTGTGCAGGGCCAGATTCAGCCTCACCCTCACCCACAGCACCAGAGTCTGGTGTGCTCCATCCAGCAGGTTTCAGCTGAAAACCATCAGGATTTTGCAGAAGAGGGAGCATGGCACGTGTCCTGCCCAAAACTGGGGGTGTACAGCCACCTCTGCCAACACCTGCCATGGCAGATGTCACAGCACAGGAATCAGGTCAAAAAGGAGAGTGGTTTCTCTGCAGAGAGTCACTTTTTGAAGGGTGTTTGGAGGCTCCCACAGGGGTCCCTCAGTAAGCCAGTAGCTCTTTGTACCCAGCAGCCCTCAGCTTGCTGGAGAGACATACAAATTCTAGGCACAGAGACAAAAATCCATAATCAATTCCCCCAGACAAGCAAGCCTGATCCTCTGCTGTGTCCTGTCCCCATATCCTATAATCCCTTTATAGGATTTCTCTGGCTGGGAAGGGCAAGTAGAACCCAAGCTGACCACAGAGTCAAGGCAGGAGGATATTTGTTCCCCAGCTCATCTCTCCAGAGTCCACCAGAGAGCTGGAGAAGCTCATCTAGACATATTTTCATTTTGCCTGTGCAATTTGATTTTTAAAACAGTTTTGCATCCGAGCCAGGCAGGTGAACACACAGATGCAATTAAGCACAGGCAGTTTGGCACAGATGGTCCCCAAGAAACTGAGTGAGCTGAGCAGCAGGGGTTTGTATTTAATGATGAGCCAGGCCTGCAGTGAGGCAAGTCAGCAGGACCCCACTGAAGGCAGCAGAGCTCACTCAGCTCCTTGCTTTTCTTCCAACAGTGAGCCAGGCACAGCCTCTTCCCCCAAAGGGCCAAAATCCCTCATTAGGGACCCAATCATGTGCCTGCAACAGCATCCCCCAAAAACCTGGGGATCCTGGGCTGGAGCTCCATGTAGCTTTTAAGAAAAGCACCCTCAACCATCTTGGATCTGGCAGCATCTAGAGAGGAAACACCAGGAACTGCAATTCTGGGAGCCAAGCTTCCAAATGCCACTCCACCACGAGGATGTGATATTGCCATTAAGCAGAAAAAGATGTTAGAAGAGCAAAGTTTGTAGCTCTAAAACCTTCCTTTGTGCTTAACTGGGGCAGCACCATCCCCAGGCAGAAAGCCTTTCCCTAAATGATAACTGCAATTGGCCCATTTTACAAGATGTGGATTCATGACCCCCAGCACCAGGGAAGCTTCTGGCTTCTCTGCACAAAAGGTCTGGGCTGAGCAGAAAAGATTTAAACCCCACAACTGTGCCAGCTGTCAAATGCACACAGCACAAGGGACATGTTCTCCATGTCCCTTGGAGAACAGGCACCTGCAGAGCCAAGAAACCCAGATTTCCACTTGAGTCCTCATCACTGAGGGCACCTGGGCCCAGCTGCAGCCCACATTTGCCTCCAGAGGAGCTCAGAGAAAACAGAGTGCAGTAGGAATCCAATAAAGTCTTGTACTGGAGCAGAAAGGTTTTTTTTTTAATGCCTGTGCAGAAGGTCTCATCAAATTGAGAGAGACCAATGCTCAGCTGAAACTGAAATCCCTCTTATCTTCCCATGCAGAAAGCCAGGCTTCTAAAGGAGATCCCAGAGGGCTATAAAACACTTTAGCCTCCTGAATCACACTGCCCTTGCTAAGCAGAGACCTTATTTCCCAGCCTGTGTGTAGGTTTTCCCTGCACACACGACCTTTCCTTCCCCTGCTGCCACTCTCCCATCAGCAGCACATCCTTCCCTTGCCAGGGACATCCAAGATTCATCCTGGCAAGGGGAGAATGCTGCAGTTGGAGTCCCAGAGAGCTCAGAGAAGGCTTCAAAGCCAGCAGCAAGCCAGGAACACGCAGTAGGGGAGACTCCCAGCTTCTGCTGCCCTCCAAACTTAAACAGGAGTGAGAGTTATTGCTTCCTGCAGAGAAAAGATGCTGATGAGCTGTTGTCTACAGCACCCCACCTCTACTCAGAGGAGAAATACCATCTGGCAGTGCCACCCCTGGAGAGCTGCCAACCTTTGCAGTAAAACACTAAGGCAAGAGAAGGTCAAGATAAAGGAAGGGGAGCAAAAACAGGAGGAAAGATTAATTCCTGCCAGGTGGTATCAGCCCAGACACTGGAGCACAGAAATGGATGGATGAGCAAGCAGGGAGGAGCTCAAGTAGGAAAAAGAGCAAGGAACAGCTCTCTGCAGGAAAACTGTGGGTGAGCTGAGCAGAAGGCAGATCAGAGCTGCAGAGCAGCTCCAGGGCAGGATCTGCTTTACCTCAGCACCCCTCAGGGTGGGTGTTCCCTGGCACAGAGCTCTGCAGTGGATGCATTACAGGTGTGCAGAGCCAGAGCCTGCAGCTGCAGCAGCAATACCACTGCTGCTCCCTGCCCAGGAAAAAAAAAACAAACCTACCCCATCCACCAGAGCCACTGGAATGTCACCCAGGACACTGCTCATTGCTTGCTCCCTGTGCCTCCTGGGAGAGCACAGGTTGTCCAACAGCTTTATTGTGACCAGTGAGATGTGCACACAGGTGAGGGGGCCAAACAGACAGCTGGGGGGCTGTCAGGGCAGGTGTGGCACCCCACAGGAGGGGCCCTGCCCCTCGGGCTCAGAGGTACCTTCTGACTCCAGGCGCTCCAGCCCGTAGGTCACAGCCGTGCTGATCCTCCTCACTGAGGGCAGAGCTGTCCTCCTGACAGAGCCCGCTGGGGCTGCAGTCACCAGCACCACAGCTCTGCTGGATGGCTCCTCTGTCTGTCCAGCTGGGGTAGAAGACATCCCACCAAGGGCTGGGGCAGCCTCCTCACTGCTGACCAGGATCCCATCTGTGAGATCTGCAGAGGACAGGAAACCATTCAGCACAACAACATCTTGTAAAAACCCAAGAAAAGCTCCTTAATGGAAGTTGAACTCAAAGGAAGTTACTAAACTTTGGCTTCCTTTGATATGTGACTCTGCTGTAATGAAGCTTCCTCCTCAAGGGCAGCCAGCAAAGGAGGTTCCCCTTAATGAGGGGGGAATCCTTAAAGGTTTAAATTCCACTGCTTTAAGGACTGCTCATCACCACACCCCTGCAAGATCAGAGCACCAAGACACCAGCTGAGAACTGAGCCAAGTGACAGATCTAATAGTTCATTACAAAGAATAAAAGATGGTTGGATTTATAATTAAATCCCAGAAGCAATTCAATTAGTGGAAACTGCCAGAAGAACCCTCTTCCCCCTTCCAAACTGACCCTAAATTTAGAGGTACAATGCACACAGCTTTTTTGCTTTTGGTGCCCTGCAACACAAGAATTCCCAGAAAAGCTGCCCAGCAGCACTTTCATTACAATGGTCCCCACCACTACAGAAACACTCCAGCCTCATGCTGAGGGAACCCTTGCTATGCTCCTGTCAGGAAGACAGGCCCCAACATGTACCTGCCAAGGTGACACTGAACCAGCAGGCAGCAGCTCCATGAACATGACTGCTTAAAGCATTTCTGTGTGAGCTACATCAACCTGAGAACAGCCCACTATTCCTCAGTGGAAGTGAGTATCAGGGCAGGCCTCCACACCCAAGGGCTTGCCAGGCTCTTGCAGGAGGGTGGATTTCCCCCACCACTGGCTCCCCTGTAGCCCTAATAAAACATTTTCACCCTCTGAGCATCAGCAATCTGTGACTGCCTTGGGTTCCAGAAGTAAGAACTCTCCCTTCATGAATAAAGAAATTGTTTAAGTGTCTACAGCTAAAGGCAGCTTGCAAGGACAGATAGGGGGCTTGTTTGGTTTGGGGCATTTTTTTTTAATCGCTGCTCCATTTATTTGGGGCAAAAAAAAACCCCATATGCTGGCAAATTCCAGCGTGGTGGATCTCATGGCACAGGCAGAAAGCAGCAGCAGCCCAGGTTTAGAGGCAGAGGGCAGAAGGTGAGCAAAAAAAAAAATTAAATAAGGATATAGTGTTGAGACTGGAGTGCCCAGGCACTGCCACTCAAATGTACCATCCCATCTCATGTGGAAATGAGTCCCTGCAGCAGAACTTACCTTCTGCAGCCACAGGGCTCACTGTGGAGGAGGCAGCAGCTGCCACCAGCACCTCGGTGGCACTCGGGGCTGTCAGCAGCTGGGAGTCCTCCCCACTGTTCTCCTGAGGAAAGCTGGCAGCCCCTGCCCCTTGGGTGGTACCAGGCACCTCTGTCACAGCTGCCAGGGCAGCATCAGCCTCCTGGGGGGCTGTTGTCACCTCCTGGGGGGCTGTTGTCACCTCCTGGGTAACACCTACAGCGGGAACACGTGTCAGGGCAGACTCACAGGACAGCTGACAGCACACATCTGAAGCAATACAAAGGGAATTTAACTCCATGCATTAACAATTCCAGAGCCAGTCCAGCCTTCAGTGACCAGCTCCCACTGAAACCTCAGCTATGCAGAAGGGTTTCTTTTTGTTGCACAAGTCTTACAGACAGTGTTGTTTCCCCAACATCTGGGAAGCAGCAGAGAGGGAACCTGCTGACAAGTCAAGTGCTTATAAATTAATCTAGAAATTAATCAGTCAGGTTTCAGCACCAGCCAGCAATTAGCTTCCCTTCTCTTACAGCAAAAATTAGGTCTTTTGGATGCAATGAAGGGAAATCATCCTTTTGCATCTGCAGCTGAAGAGGGAAGAATAAAGATGCCCAGCAATTAAAAAATCCTCATCAACCTAGAAACATGTCATTGCCCAACACCTGACCAGCCTTCTGGTTTTTTTAAGCATTTCCTTTATATTTTAAACACTAAGTAGGAATACTGTCATGAGGCTGAAGGTGCCACCTCTGGAGGTATGTGCAGGGCAAGGTGACACCATCAGCCTGTGGCAGGCTGTCCAGGAGGAATCCTGCCTGCAGGTAAGAGTTGGGACAAGCACTGGACAGGCACAGCCTGGCCACAGCTTCACCATGGGCTGAGGAGACACCACCAGGAATTCTGTTACAAGGGCCAGCAGCTCCCTGCACAGACCTCCTGACCTGAGCACCCCTGTCAAGGCATTTAGGACATCAATGGCTCACAGGCTGCTGGTACAGCTCACTCCAAACCCCAGAAATGAGAGGCAAGTGCCTGTAACAGGCAAGTTTTACCTTTCCATGAACTCTCCAGAGTAGGAGAGAGCTCAGGCTGGGTCCCTGTCACCACAGCAGCCTCAGGCTGTGATGGAGGGATGCTCTTCTCCTCCTCTGCTGTGACTGCACTTGTGTTTTCCAAGGAGCCAAGCTCAGCTGTATGTGCATCTGACAGGGTCCCAGTGTGGAAAGCATCACTGCTGCCTGTGGAAGCTGCTGGCACCTCCTCCCTCTGCACTGGCACCGTGCAGTTGCTCTCCTTGGCAGTCTCAGGCGCTGGTGGAGGGGACACTGGGGAGGGCACTGCTCTTGTGGCATCCTCTTCCTCCCCCACACCTTCCTGGGCGGTCTGGGATGGTTCTGTTGTCCCCAGCTCCTCTGTCACCTCCTCATGAGGCATTCCCCCTTGGCTGGTGTCCCCCAGCTTTGTGTCATCCCAGTCAGGTGGCACAGTGTCCACAGGGGGGACAGTGACAGTGCCAGCCACAGTGGGCAGCTCCTGGTGTGTGACCCCTGTCCCTGCTTCTGGGTGAAGGAAGGCCTCAGTTGCCACAGGGGAATGTTTGGCAGCCACAGATGTTGGTGGAACCAGGGATTTCAGAGGGCTCCCTGTGTGGGCTCTCAGCATTTCCAGCTCAGAGGTCACAGCCTGGGGAGTTGGGACCACAGGGTGGTCACCTGCTGCTTCCCAGCTGGGAGAGCTGGGCTTCAGTGTGGGCTGGGGCCCAGCTGAGGGCTGGGAGCTGCTCTCTGTTTCCTCCTCCTCCTCCACAGTGGTCCCAGAAAGGGGATTTGCTGAGGGGGCAGCAGAGCTGGGCTCCACTGCCACAACTCCCTCCATTGTGGCCTCACCAGCAGGGCCACCAGACTCCTCCTGAGGGGGGCTCAGCGTGGTCACAGCTGTGGTCAGCATGGCCCTGAGTGCTTCATCCTCCTCCAGCTGTGCCTCAGTGGGAGCCAGCTCCTCCTCCTCATGCCCAGCAGAGGGGTGACCCTCCAGGCCCTGGCTGCTGGGGACGACAGGGCTCAGGCTGGCAGGGAGAGCTTCTCCTTCTGCAGTGAAAGCTTCATCCAAAGGTGTCCCAGATGGCTTTGCTGACACTGCACAGGGCTCTTCAGAAACTGCCTGCTCAGAAGGGCCCAGGTTGCTTTTCAAGCCCACCATGCCTGTCCTTTCATCCTCCAGCCCATTCCCTGCCCAGGGGCCCTGCTGGACCTTGGTCACATCCCTGTCCTCCAGAGGCTGAGCAAGGCATGGCAGGCTGGAGGACAAGAGCAGGATGCTGCAGGTGACCACACAGATATTAAATCCTTTTGATCTCCTCATGGCTGAGAGGAGAGATGTCCAGAAGCCTGCAAGGCTGACAAATCCAGACACCTAGAAGGGGAAAAAGGAACCAAGGTTACACATGGACATAACCAACGACAAACCCAGGGCCTTAAATAACTGGGAGACCAAGTCCCTGGCCAGTTGTGAGCAGATCCCTCCTACACATTCCAAGCAATGAATTCCCCCTCTCTTTTACTCTTCTCAGCCTGCCCTACCTGAAGATGCCAGACAAAACCAAATGTTGATCTGAAGCCCAGGCCAGACCTTGCCCAGCTCTCACCCCAGCAGCAGAGTGCTGTGCTCCACCCAGCAGGCATCAGACCTGCAAGCAATGCTGTGGATCAACCTGTTTGTCCTGAACCAAGGCCAAAAATGATGCTTGTCAGGGCCATGAAGCCTCAGGTTTGTCATGGCCAGCCCTGTTCATTGGCACAGGAGGAGAACAAGGAACCTGCACAGAGAACAAGATGGGTCTGGGGGGGGACAACACAGGACCAGAGCCACACCAGGAGGCTTCAGGGCTGCATCATGTCCTGGCTGAGGTCCTTGGTCCCACAGAGGCAGCCCCAGCCCAGGCAGCAGCAGTGCTGCATTAGCACAGAGCCCGTGCTGCACTGCACCATGGAGGCACTCCCATGTCCAGAATCGCTGCACGAGTCCAGAGTTTCCAGGAGAGCGCTGAACCTGGAGGCCAGCAGTGCTGCAGCCAGCTGACAGCCTGCCCTTGGCAAGCTCTGCTGCCTCCAGGCACACAGCTCCAGCTCCCAGCCACCTCCCTTGGGCACGTGCCTCAGTCCTGGGCTTGCTGCTCCAGCACTCCAGAGCAGAAGCCCATCCCACCCAAGGCCTCACTCGCTGGTCACACCAGTCCCACACACACAACAAACACCCCTCTGTCACACAGCAGATCTGGGGCGCTGCTGCTCCTCCCAGCTCCAGGAGGAAGCTGGTCAGGGGCACAGCCAAGCCCCCCTACTGCAAGGGCCTCCAGCCATCAGCAGCTTCAAATCCTTTCCCTCAGAATTCCCCCAGTTCTGGGGCCCCCCAACATGAGGAAGACCTCAACCTGTCAGGATAAGTCCAAAGAAGAGCCACCAAGTAGATCACAGGGCTGGAGCATCTCTGCTACAGTCACAGGTTGAGAGAGTTGGAAGTTGGAGACGAGGAGGCTCCAGGGACACATTAGAGCCCCTTCCAGTGCCTAAAGTAGCTCCAAGAGAACTGGAGAGGGACTTTGGACAAGGGCACAGAGCGAAAGAGCAAGAAGGAATGGTTTTCACCTGACAAAGAGTAGGTTTAGATCAGATATTAGGAATAAATTCTTGACTGAGAGTGGTGAGGCCCTGGCCCAGGTTACCCAGAGAAGCTGTGGCTGCCCCATCCCTGGAAGTGTCCCAGGCCAGGTTGGATGGGGTTTGGAGCAGCCTGGGATAATGGAAAGTGTCCCTGCCCATGGAAGAGGGTGGAATGAGGTGAGATTTTGCCATTCCCCAGTGAACTGCTCTTCCCTTTGGGCTGCAGGAATAACAAACATCAGCAAGGAAAGAGGCTGGGGTTGTCAGAACCACCCCTCAGCCTTCCAAAGAACAGCAATGGTCACCCTGGGCAGTCTGACTGCTCATGGATAAACCCCTGCACTTGCCACACTCCTCATTTCCCCACCCAAACAGCACATCCAGGAGCATCACTCACATTTGTACCCCCAGAGTGCAGCAACACAGCTCGGAAACAACCACTGCAGGCTCCAGCATCTGGCTGAGCCTTCAGGGCACACTGAGTCACTTTTTCCATTCTCCCTGAAGCCTCATCCCAGCACTTTGAGCTGCTAGAATAACTCCCCATCACAGGCCACACACATGCACCAGGTGCTCAGGGACAAGCAGAAGCCACCAAAATGCTCTTCACCAGCCTGGATACCTTCCACCTGATTTTTAGCATCTTCTATCTCTGAAGGATGGATGGCCACCCATCTATTTTCTCTATCCCCCCCTCAAAAAATAGCTGAAAACTGACAATATTTAGCTCTTCTTCCAGGCTAATTCTTCATGCACTTTTGTAATTAAAAAGTACTAAGAATGGATTATGCAAGTTAAATTGTTAGTGCCTAACTTCATGCATCTGCCTTACCATGCAGCTGAAAACAAATCATGTTCACTTCAACACCCCTTTAGCAAGTGCCTGTTAAGAGCAGGCACATTGAAACATCAAGAAGTTGGGTTTTTTTCTATTTATAAAATAGTTTGGCTTTAAATACAGCTTCTCAAGAAGCCAGGAGCATTTAGGTGGCACAAATGCTTTCAGCAGTGCTTAAACATAAACAGAACTCCAGCTGCACTTGAAAAGCTGCACTTCTCTTGCAGTCATACACATTAAACATATGTATATATATACACATCTGTACAGATATTTTGTAGCTTTCTAGCTCTAGGCTCAAATAGCCCAAGACACTCAGGACGTGGTTAGCAGAACTAAATTGCTCATCTCCTCCCAGCAAGCTCACTTCATCTTTACCAGAACCTTTCCTCCCTCTGGGTGGTAAATAACATGGGCACTCAAAACCAGCCAGATAAAAAGAGTTCCTGGGGTCCTTCAGGCAGCTTCATATTGTTTCTACCAGGCTGAAAAGCCCTGCTGGTCATAATCCTACATTTCTATAGGGCAAAAATCCTACTGGAGAGCTATTTGCTCGGGAAATGCACAACAGGCAGATGTAAGCTAACCTGGACCTTCACAGTCAGTGAAAGCAGGAGATAGCAGCACGGAGCTTGCCGCAGGATAATGGCACAAGTTCACACTTCAAAGAAGATTAGTCAGGGCTTAAGATCTACTTAGCTTTAGGAAGAGGCTGGATTAGAGAGTGTATGAACAGCAGTGACCTGGCTATCCCCTTAAGCAGAGTTTGACACCTTTGCTGAAGCACTTCCACGAATGCAGGAGTTGCAGGTGCCTCTGGCTGCAGAGCAGGCTGTTCCTCAAGCCACACAGTTACACATCCATCCTCCCACCTGGCTATTTTTACAGCCAGGCTGGAGCACACTGCCCTGCCCAAGCACCTCCCCTGTAGTAAGCCTGAGCTTTTCTCTCACCAGGCCTGAAGCTGGTAACTCAATATTTCACGCCACAGGAACTCCACATCCCCAGATTTCACCTGGCACCCTCAGAGCTGAAGCCCTGGAGGCAGCTGCCAAGCACTGGCCAGGCTTCTCCTGTGTGGGAAACTCAGCCTTGCTTCCAATAGGAAGCACACGCTGAGGGCAAGAGACAGTGCCAGCTACTTCCCCTGCACTTAATAACAACAAATCCCAGGAGATGCAGTTCCTCCAGCCGCAAAGGCAGAGCAACTGCAGGCAGCCAGGGAGCTTTATCTTTAGCATGGAAAATAATAACCTCTCTTTTAACACCTGGTAGGCTGGAAAAATAACACAAAGGAGTGCCAGGCTGAAAACAGTGGTCAAAACTGGACACCTCCAGGAGCTCCCCACAAGAATCATCTACCTCAGTGGGGAAGTCAGGAAGCCGAGGGACAATAAATATAAATCGGTCACCAGCTGAAGCAGACTCAGTTGGATCTTTCTGAGCCAGGCTGCTTGCCTGCTCCATACAATTAGCACTTGCAGCAGTTATTAAACCATTAACCCCTCTGAATTCTGGAGATCTGTTTGAGATCAGCTCTTGGGGGACCCAACAAAAGCCAGCTCAGAAGGAGTCCCAGCCTGTTATGGCCACTCCAGCAGGGCAGGCTTGCAGGGGAGAGGCACAGAGCAGAGCAGATGTCTCTCCTTCAATAGCTGTTCCTTGCATGGACCAGTGATTTGTGGAGACATGCTGCAAAGGATTAAGCTCCCCCTCGGTCCCAGCTGTGTGCAGCTACTCTCTCTGAGAGCTTTTTAAGAGTTTCACCCAATCAACTTACTGAGAGAAAACAATCCCCCTGCCCACTCCCTCCTCAAAAAAAAAAAAAAATAGCTGTTATTTTCTGTCTCTGGCAAGTTCTGGCTATGTTTCCACCCAAACTGTTGAAACAGCAAGGAAAAATAAGTACGAAGTTTTAAACTCACTTGAATTAATAACTCAGCTCTAACAATCCCTCCGACACAGGGAGGACACTCACACGCTGAAGTGGCTGCATGCACCATAAAGCATGAGAGCAAGAAATTAACAGGTCAGCCCCAGAGGAATCCCTCTATGCCTTTGAGAAGAGCTTCTCACACCTCCAAGCACAGGCTTGGTGTCAGCCCGGGCTGGCTGAACAGTCCCGGGTGTGCTCAGCTCTGCAGTCCACCTGACAATCCGTAAGGGAAGCGGACAAAAAAAGATGCAAATATTTTAAGGTGAAGATTTAGCCAAAACATACAAGTTAACAACTGCCAGCCATCAAGTGCTCGGTTCCAGGGTGCTAATGTATGCCATGCAAGCCTCATTACTTGTGCCGAATACAAAAGGCAGCAGATAATACACTGCAGAGCTCCAACTCCTACTTTTGTGCACAAGCTGAGAAAAAAATGCCTTCGTCTCATCTTGCTTTCCGTCCTTGCCCAGTCCAACCGAGAGAACGGGGGAGCTGATGCCCTTCCAATAAACACTTCAGGTAAACAGATCTCGACCACCTCCAACAGCTCAGTGAAATCCCAGCAGGGACACGACTCTACAGCAGCCACCAACACAAAGTCAGGTGAGGAAAACGATGTCGAGACAAGCACACACCAGAGGGGCACATCCTCGCCTACCCTTGAGGATGCATCCTTAAAAGCAAACAAATGAGCTATTCATATTCTGTAGGGCCAGCTTCCCACCAGTCCCGGTGAGGCACCTTAATACATAATACATCACCTCCACTTCCAGCCTCGGCATTCCAGCCGTAGTTCTTGGAGGAGCCAGAGACATGACATGTTTCAGGCATTATTCCCCCAGCCACCGAGCGAGCACTCGCTTTGTTCGGAACAGCGCTCGGACCACCTATGGAAATCCCTGCTTGCATTTGCAAGTAAAAGCTGCATAGTTCTCCGTGGCTTCTGACCCGTGCCAGGTCCCCGGCACCGCAGAAGTCTTAAGGTCTACCGAATTCCTGAGGGATTAGGATGGGGAGGAGGGGGTGTTTGAGAATGAGGCCAAAGGGTGCAGCAGTTTCGAAGCAGCAGAAGGACAAACGCTGCTGGCCCAAGGCTGCCTGGAGCAGAGGGACAGCACTCGGATTCCAATCAGCAAGAAACGCTCCACAATCCCAGCGCCTCACCTACCGCTGACAGCACCACACAGGAGGGCTGGAGGATCGCGAGTCTCTGCAGGTGAGGGTTTAAGAGCAGATTAAATGCACCTCGTCAGGCCCTTCTGGCTGGGGAAAACCTGCGTGGGGTCCAGGGAACGGGATTAGGGCTGACTCAAGGCTTGATTACACCCAGCACGCCTGCTTGCTCGGGCACAGGTCCATCTCCCCGTCCTCCTTAGTCATTTCACAGGTGACTTTACACCCCAGAAGTGCATTCCTCACCCCAGCGGGCAGGGCATCAAGTGTGAACAACCGCCCGGGCATTCCTCCTGCCCAGGCCCGCAGCAGGACAGAGGGACAGCGGCGGTCACCCCCAAACCACCCCCGCCTTGAAAAACG
>VWYE01009059.1:0-21115 GCA_013398995.1 Alaudala cheleensis | reverse complement strand
TATTGTTATTATCATTATTAATAATAATAGTAAAAGACACTGCATTGAGAAACTGTAAATTTCAGTGAATCTCAGTTCCAACTTCAGAAAATTAAAGGTAAAAAAACAGTCATGCTGAAAATGTAGTAAAAAATTTGCAATAAACCTTCCTTGACCTTCTGACCACGTCACAGGTCATGTTTAAAATACAAAACCATCTGCAGAGGGTAGACTCAGACCACTTCTTCTGTGTCTGCAGGGTCAAGACAGAACCAGAAAATGTATTTAAGGGGAAATACTTTTCACTATATTAATTAGAATAGTTGATGAGACTGCATCTCAAATCCCATGTCCAGTTTTTGGCTTCTCACTGCAAGATGGACATTGAGGTGTTGGAATGTGTCCAGAGAAGGGCAGCAGAGCTGGGAAGGGTTCTGGAGCACAGGTCTGATGAGGAGTGACTGAGGAATCTGGGGTTGTTTAACCTGAAGAAAAAGAGGCTCAGGGGTGACCTTATGGCTCCCAACAACCCCCTGGAAGGAGACTGTAGCCAGGTGGGTGTCAGTCTCTTTTCCCAGGTAACAAGCGACAGGATGAGACAAAGTGGCCTCAGGTTGTACCAGGAGAGGCTTAGGCTGGATAATAGGAATTATTTTTTTTCCACAGAAAATATTGTAAAGCATTGGACCAGACTGCCTAGGGAAGTGATGGAGTCACCATCCCTGGAAGTATTCAAAATACATGTGGCTGTAGCACTTGAGGACATGGCTTGATGTTGAACATGGTAGTTATGTTGTTGGTTGGACTTGATGGTCCTTTTCAAACCTCAAAGATTCAATTACTTCAGAGTTCAAGAATCCATAGTTCACAAACATCAGCTAAAACTCACAATACCCTAGAATCATAGAATAATAGAATCATAAAATATTTGGGGTTGAAAAGACCTTAAAGATCATCTAGTTCCAACCCCTCTGCCATGGAAAGGGATGCCAGTCACTAGTTTAAGTTTCTCATGGCCCCATCCAGGTCTTGAACACTTTCATGGGTGGAGCATCTACAGCTTCTCTGGGCAACCTGTTCCAATGGGTCACCACCCTCTGAGTAAAGAATTCCTTCGTGACATCTAAATTAACTCTGTCCTCTCTCAGTTTAGAACCATTGTTCCTTTTCCTGTCACTAGTTGCCTGTATAAAAGTCCTTTGCCCTCCTTTTTATAAGCCTGCTTAAGGTACTGGAAGGCCACAGTGAGGTCCCCCCAAAGCCTTCTTTCCCCATGGTGAACAGAAAGTTGACAAACAGTATCATCTGAATATATAAGCAATAAATCAGGGTCCAGGGAAGACAGGACATATGTGTTTAGACAGTTTTAAGTACTAGACTATACAAGTATAGTTATTGTGATTTAATTAATGACTGTTTTGCAGGCACATTCTTCCTGTGGTCCTGGATGTTTCGAAATGCATGGATAGTGTAATATTTTTTTGCTGAATACATCACATCAAAAAAATTCTGAAGCAAAGCATTCCCTATTTTCAGTGTTTTCCTGCTATTCTATTACTTTCACTAACATCGCTCATTTTTTCTTTTATTTATTGTCATCTCTAAAATTAATTCAGTCCACATTTTGAAATTATTCCAGAGAGCTCAATCATTTGGTTTTGCAGCTGATTATATGGCTCAGAAAACATGAATGTGTGAGAAAGAAGGATTTTTCAGAGCTCTTCAATTTGTCAAAAATATTTGCTTGAAATTCATCAGAAATTAAAATTCTGTGTCCAGAACCTTTTACATTTAGAAGTCTTCTGTAAATTTGCCAAACACTTTGACATGGTGAAAGAGACAGCAGTTTACTAAGGCCAGACCAACAAACACAGGAACATGTAAAACCAGGCCTAATAAACTGCCATTTTGCATGTGCTCATTCATGTGTTCAACTTTCTTCTTAGAACAAGCCCAATGTCAAGGCAAAAAAGGCCAGAGCACTGATTTTTGTTCAAGGAAAAGCTAACACATGCCATGCCTAACAGGTATCAAAGAGAGAGTCCAGGAGTTTTGGCTCATATTTCTGTGTTTTATTCCCTTTAGATAATGTTTTGGTTTAGATTAATTACTTGATCTATACCTTGCCAAATACTTATTTTAGAGACCCAGCATGACATGACTTCAACATAGCAGAAAGAACCTTTAATAATGTTTTCATATTCAGAAGTAGCAAACACAAACCCGGCCTTCAGAATTCTGCTTCAATTCAGGCAATGGGTGAGAAAACGGTGAATTTGTGTTTTGTGATTTTTGGGCCCACTTACATCTTAGACCATCCTGATTGCTTTGCATTTCAGAAAAGCATAAGGGCCAGATCCATTTATTGTAGCCTTCACTGCTTGTCCAGATGGTAAATCTTGCATTGATGGAGATCAGAGCATGACAGGCCATTTTGATAGCTAATACCAATGAAATAAAAAAGTATCTAGCTCTCCCTTCAGTCTTCTAGTTCCAACTCCTACATATATAAAGAAAGAAAAGTGATGTAGGAGCTGGGGGTTTCCAGACCCAATGCTGTATTTGACTGTCTTTATGCCTGTGCTTTCAATGACTTGATAAGCTTGACAAATGTTAAATTTGGGGAGTAAAATTCATATTTTGTAATGACTTACAAATAACACATACCCTTTGTATATTAAAATGAGAATATTTCAGTGAGGGTTTGGATTACTACATTTAGTTTCTCATTAAATTAACTCACAAATTTGTCTTGAATTTTTATTAACTCTAGAAATTAATGATTTTGCACTTGTCCTCTTATGCATGGCAGTGCAAAGCAAGACTTGGACATTGCATGATACTATTTAATTAATTTCATTAATCACTGTAATTAATCTTTTCTGCAAGAAAGAAAGAACTAATTTGATATTAAATATGCATCCTTAATCCTGATTTTTCTCAACTTTTGACTGGTTATTTTTTGCATATTAGTAATGTTCCTCTGTTAGAAAATGCAACGCTCAAGCATAGAAGAGATACTTGTATTCCATCAGTGTCCTTGCAGAATATAATCTTTTAATGCAGTCTTTTAGGAGGAAACACTGGAGATACAATCACCAGACAGTAAAACAAGAAAGCAGTTTTGTTATTTTGAATGACATCCACAATGAGCTTGTTGTTGAAAATACAGTGAATAATCCCATACTTTTGACACAGAAACATTCGGAAAGATACATTATAAAAATAATTTTTCAGCATTTATATATGCAAAATATCATAACGCCAGCCCAGGTTCCTGCCAGTGAATCAAGAGAATGAAAAATACATTAAAGAGATGCCATATGTAAATAAAGCAGATTGTCAGTGCTTCTTAACAATGTGTTGAGAATAACAGGAGCATTTGTTCCTGTATTGCTCACTGTATCCAATGTAATTTAAATGTGACTGAAATTTCTTTCCAGGTGATATATATCTCTTCATGTTGTATACTGTGAATTGAGCATTGGACTATGCATATTGCAAAAATTAGGGCAGATTTTCCTTAGTCAAAATGTGTAAATTCTGAAAGCTGATAATCAGTTAAGCTGAGAAACCTTATAATTACAGATGGTGTTCTTAAGAATAGGCTCAAACTATTCTTGTAAGAAAATTTGAGTGGCTGGTTGGATAGTCAAGGTCAGGGGCCATTTGGTTTTCCAAAATTCATGCTATAGTTACTATACCCCTTACCCTGGACAACTGTCTCTGGTAAGGATGCACATATGTGAGCTCATCATCTATAGCAGCTCCACAACATATTAATTTGAGCAGTTTAATATTTGCCCTTACATGTACTGGATTTTCATTAAAATGTTGATATGATGAAAATTCCATTTTGAACCCAATCTTATACCAAGCCAAGAGCTGTAGCTTCAAGAGAATCATACATATATGTATGTATCAAATATTAGAATCAGTTTTAAAGCTTATTAAATGGCATGAAAAATACAACAAAAAAAGGGATCTTAGAACATAGGTGGTTATAGATGGTATATAGACTATAGCTACATATAATTTGAGGAATTTGAGTATTACTTTATATTACTAACTTTACTAACTGTTGTGCATGTTTGGTGTTAGAGACTTCAGTGAACTGGTTGCTCCACCTATGTCAATTCTAAATGAATGATTGTGCTGATTCTACCTATTTATTCATACTTCTAACTGGCAAATAGACTCATTTCCTTTCTGTCCTCCTTCTTGGAGGGAAGCAAGGAAATTTTTTTACTTTTTTCGGAATAGTATCAACCATAGCAGAATTTCTAGATCATTTTGATTTTACTTTTTTATCCTTTTCTTGATTTGTAGGCTGATTATACAGCTTTTAATCACATGAGATACTGATTGTAAGATAATGTTGATACTAAGACAACTTCAGATGGCATCCATTGAGTACTTTATACTGCAGTCTTCCTTTAGTCTTTCAAATAAAATTAGAAATATCACTTATTTGACAGCAGTTCTTTGTTGAAGTTTCTTTTCCTTTTTCCACCATGAAGATGTGTTTTGCTAAGGCTGCTACCTTGTTAACTGTCTCATATTTAGTAATACTGCTAATCGCTATTACATACCTTGTGCCAAGAACCAGCTCAAAAATGAAATATTCATTTGAAAATGCACATAACTTAGCAGTGGTGGCTGAAAAGCAGCAGCTGTAAGCACAGACAGAGTGATTGAATTAATTAGAATTATAGCCTTTGGGTTTTGTATGTGCTATTTAAATTATAGGAATGTCTTTAATGTTTCATCCTAAATATCAAAGGTAAATGTGAAATCTTACTGCCTTTTCTATTAGAAGTGGTACATTTTATGAGTTTTGTTATGTATTTTGCTGTTATTTTTCAAGTATTCAAGTTTATCATGGACTGATTTCAGGGTAACAGCTGATCACCCACACACTTCTTTTACCTGTATGACAAACTTAGATCAAAATGTGGTATTTGGCTGTTATCATAGATGACATCTAATCAGCACACTGACACTTAAATTTAAGATAATATCAGTGTAATCACCTTCATTTCTGGTTTTAAAAGTTAGCATGCTAAACAATAACCAGTGTTCTCTCACTCTTCCAGGTCCACAAATATCTCCAAGAATCTGCACTGACCCCTTGTCTTTGTGGTTTGTCCAGCCTGGATTTTTATTTGCATATGGTGACAGTAACAGTGTGAAGAAGGGAGTTCTTTGAGACAGAAAGAGCCCACTGCTGTCATTGGGAAAATTCAACACCAGTTGTGAGCATCTGTTTTATATGGTGTGGTGCTTTAGACCTCTCCGTTGTGAAGGGGAAGGACTGTTTCATAGAAGGGTGACACTGGCAGCTTTTGAGGAGTCTGATTCCTCTCCCTAACCAGGAACCTTTTAAATGCCTGACTGAGCATGACCCTAAAATATACCAAAGTTATTTGTACTTGCCATCTGGCTGAGTATCCAGGTCAAACTGTAGGTTTTCTTATGGAAAAAAAGAAAAAAGGAGAATGTAAAATTAAGCATGCAAAAGTAAAATAAAAAGGTTTTAAGTTATTTAAGCTGCATCTCTAAAGCCTATAAAGCAAAGTTTACTTCAATTGACAAAGTTTTCTGTGCTCAGCACATCATACAATCTCAGCATTGGAACCATTTTTACTTTCAGGAGTCATGAAAAGAGATGCAGAGATTTTATCAAAACAGAACTTCACATTTAGGTAATTGTGTTAGAAATAATGACAATGGCAACTAATGACTAATGGCTCCAAAGCAGACATATAATCATAGCAGGACTCAAAAGTTGTGAGCAAGAATAAAATTCCAAATGTTTTCCTCTGTTATACCCTTTTCATTTATATAGACACCAGGAAGCATTTTGGACCTAAGGAAAGACTGTTCTAATGCAGGCAAGATCCAGTTAAAAAAGGGAAAAAGTAATTCTACAGAAATCTGCTGCTGCAAATCCAAAAACTGCCAACATATCAGAATGGAACTGTATGCTCTGAGAATGGTGCTCTGAAATTTGAAAGGTCTGGGTTCAGTCTCTGGCTTGGCTACAGATTTCCTCTAGGCAAATCACTCATGTCTTGCTGTGGCTCAGTTCTCCAACTGTAAAAGGGAGATAATGTTTCCTTGCCTTGCCAAAGGTTTGTGAAGATGAGTTCATTAATGTTTGATAGATGTAGTGCTGGAGACCATATCACTGTCAAGAGAGTGTGGAATACAGCCTCAGCAGTGCCTCCTGAAGCTTGTCAAGTGCACTCTTTTGAGAAAATATACTTTATTTTCCCCAGCCTGGTGAATGGCTGAAGCTTTCCCACTTCACACACTGAAGCACAGGCTGGGGAGAGCTGAAGTGGACTGACTGAACATCCATATGAAGACTCAAGATGTATGAGGAGTTATCTTTCTGGTTTTCATAGTCCTGTCTTTATCCAGGTTATGCTCTGATTTTGCTATTGAGACTTATATATGCGATTATCTGACACGGTGAGGGGTTTATTTGCTTTTTACTGACTTCTTTCTATCCATTGCATAATGCAGCAACTGTTGCTTGCTCAATGAACAAAATATAGATGAAATTTATTCCTTTTCCCCTTGTGTTGCTGCTATTCAAGCAACGTTTCAATGACACTACTTTTAAAATCTGTATAACTGGAGTACTAAAAGACTTAACAAAATCGCTACATTATCTAGGTCTGACACCTCTCTCCTATATTCTAAAGGAGATGGCCCAGGAAGACATTTCATGTGATATCTGTCAGAGCTGAATTTTCAAACACTCCCTCTGTAAGTTTTAGTCTTCTGACCTCAAAAGCAGCCAAGAGGAGCTGGTGGATCGTCTTAAGAAAATCCATCCAGAGCCAGGGGGAGAGCGTTAGGCTTGGACACTTGCAGTGCTTTACCCCGGAGATATACTTAGTGGAATAAACAGCCTTCAGTAACTATGCTATTTTAGACAAAAACACACTTCACACTCTCTCTGTTGAAACAATAGTAGCTGCAATATTTTAAGAGTGAACAGTTTCATCTGAAAATGTAGTGAGAAGGCAGCACTGAAATAGCGAAACTGAACAAGACTCAGATTCATTTGGCTGTCACTGTTTCCTCAGTAAACTTAGTTGTGGGAGAAATTATTGCCTTTCTTGGAGACAATGGTCCTGTTCCACATGATCATCCTGCACATATATTTTTTCATTGTAGAATTTCTTCAAACTTCCAACTTAAATCATAAAAAAATGTCAGGTAAGTCAAGAGACAAAAGCGAATACATCCTGACTAAGGTGTTAATTAGTTTGAAGAAAAAATTGCTAGCAGCATGTTGACAGCTTGTGGGTGGCTTCAATGGTAGCTTGCAGCTTCTCAGGGAATATTACTAAATTTCCCCTCTAAAGGATGCCCCCAGTGCCCATTCTTGGAAGGGTATGGTTTTGCAAATATTGCATCTGTGGTTCATAGAAAAAAATAATTTATGGAAATGTAAGAAGAAAATTGATAGTAAATTCTGTAAAATTCTTGATAATTGGTACTATTACATAACCAGGCATGTAAGATTTTTGAGGACATCATCAGTTTATCTCCTTAGTTACCCACCAGAGGAGCAAGATCTTGCAAATCATCATTTTCCCAATCTTGAAAAGCTATTCTCTTGCATATTATTGCACCTTACTGATTATTCATAGAATATCAGAGCGCCTTCTACTCGAACAACAATGTAATATCTACCAGCTGCAGTTCTTTTTCTCCCCTTAACTTTAATGTTTCTCTAAAATGGTTTAATTGATATCAATGGGAATAGTTGCAGAATGAATCACAGTATCTGTCAGAATGCATCAGGTTGGAAGGGACCACAGTTGGTCAACTGGTCCAACCTCCCTGCTCAAGCAGGGTCATCCTAGAGCACCTGGCACAGGATTGTATCCAGACGTCTCTTGAACTTTTCCGTGAGGGAGAATTCCCAACTTCTCTTGAAAATTTGGTCAGTGTATTTGGTCAGTGTTCAGTTGCCCCTACAGTAAAGAAGCTCTTCCTCATATTCAGGTAAAATTTCCTGTGCATCAGTTTCTGCCCATTGCCTCTTGTCCTATTGGTTGGTACCACCAAGAAGAGCCTGGAATGATCTTCTTCACACCTTCCCTTTAGATATCAATAGACATTGATAAGTCCCCTCTCAGTCAGCTCTTCTCAAGACTAATCAGGCCCAGCTCCCTCGGCCTTTCCTCATAAGAGAGAAGATCCAGTCCCTTGATGAACTCTGCAGCACTCTGCTGGATCTGCTCCAGAAACTCCATGTCTCTTCTGTACTGAGGACGTCAAAACTGGACAAAACACTCCAAACATGGCCTCACCAGGGCTGAGGAGAGGGGCAGGATCATCTTCCTTCACCTTCTGGCAATGTTCTTCCTAACACACCCCAGGATACCATTGGCCTTCTTGGCCACAAGGGCACACTGCTGGCTCTTGGATGAGGTGCAATTCACTGTGATGTGAGAGTTGGTGTTCATATACTAAGGAATGAGAGAGATGAAATGAGAAGAACAAGTGACTTTGCCCATCTCTGCACTAGAGCGCAAAAAGAGCTGTATTTCTCTCATTTCTCTCTCTTCTGCAGCCACTAATCAAACAATATGAAAGCAAACACAATGAAAGCAAGTTGAAATCAATAATGCAGTCTGAAGCCTTGCTTCAGCACACTATTTGGCCATAGACTATGGAATGGGAGACAGGCAAGACCTCAGTATTTTTCATGTGCTAAGGAAGAAAGAACAAAGACCCTGCTGTTACACTGTTCAGGCTTTCTAGAATCCCTGGGATGGTGGTCTGTGCTCCATAAAAGCACTGTCTGGGACAATATTCAATCACATGCTAAGTCTTTTTTGCTGCAGTTATACTTTTTTGTGTTTGGAATTGTTGCTGGTTAATCTTTTTTAAGCAAAGAAAAATGGATCAGCTGTTACAAATGTTTTACATAAAATGTGTTAGAGAATATGATGAAAAGCTGGTTTTAGATATAAAAAAAGAGAATATTTGGCATATATATATGCATATTTGCCAAGTGTATGGCTCCGAGAAAATATCAGTTACTTATTCACAGATGAAAATAGTGGATCAAAACAGGCACAGATTGTTCTGCGGCAATGCAAGCAAGGAGTCTGAAGTAAGGCATTACTGAAAGCAAGCAGGGTGGAATTTCATCCTTGGTACTTGCCCATCAAATCATGTCTTTAAAACTGTACCTGTCAGGTTGCAATGTTAGCTTGTCAAGGCAAAACACTTATTTTTTCCTCCATTAGTTGCTGAAGTTCACTATAAAGCCCCATTTTGCTGTTAAAAAAGTAAGTGAAAGCAGCCTGCATTTAGGTCTCAGGCAGAGAAATCGGCAGAGGGCAGGACCACCACCTGGAGAGGGGCAGGAGGAGCAACTAAAATTTTCTAAAATATAATGCAATAGAAACTGTCAGTCCTTTTCACTTGGATATTCCCTGGATGATAAAATTCCTCTCACCGAGAAAGTGAGAAGTATAACAGGGCTTTTCTGAGTAGGTTTTGACAGGTTTTTGACAGAATTTATCCCTATTACATTATAAATGTCATTTTGCTTGGTGGATAAGGTGCCAGCACATTCGCCTTTAGTCCCACCTGGCAGGAAGGAATAACATAAGTCACAGATGAGAGGAACTATCCCAGAAAGGTGATGCTGAGGGCTGGGGAGGGGGATCCTCCTCAACTCTAGTCACAAACAGAGGGTCCAGAAGTGGTGTGACGCTGAGCCCAATGTACTGTTTTCACATACATCCATATTAGCTGATGGGAAGGGGAAACCCCTGCTGCAAGCAAGTAGGTGGAAAACTGATCGGTCTTTCAAGGATGAGCAAAGGGCACTGAGATATTTGTTCCCAGTGTTGTTGTACATCTGGAGGCTGGGAGTCCAGTGATGCTGGGGCTCTTGTCACATGGGATGGATGCTGCTGGACAGGGAGGCTGTGGGGAACTTTTCCTTGTGGGGAAGGGTGTCCTCAAGGTTAAATGCACTCATTTCCATCTCTGTCACACTTGCTGGTCTCAGGCCAAGGTTTGAGGGAGGTGGACAGTGGAGGTCCAACCTCTGTTTTCTGAGGTATTTCTAAGTCCCTGAGAAGAAAGGAACAGGATTTACTGCCAATTTTGAGGTTCAGACAATGCTGTCATGGAGTGGCATCTGTTAACAGGCATCTCAAATGCATCAGTAACCTCAAATTGAAAAGGAAGAAATAGAAATCCCTGGTTGTAGGAGAGAAACAATATGCATTGAGTAAATGGGCCAAAACCAAATAGCGTTCCCAGTGTATCAGGAGACTAATCTGATGAACTCTAGTCTGATGAACTCTATTCTATTCCTTCAGCTAAATGATCCCATTTTGCCAGAGAAAATATGTTTTCTTCATGTGTTTCCTTCATGAAGTGGTTTCTTTGCAAAAAATCTTTCTGCATGGTTAAGGTATAAATAATTGCAACTAATGCTCAATTATTATATGTACCGTAGAAGATACAAAATAATAGAAATTTTTATATAGAATATAGAAATATTTTTATAAATTAACCACCCAATATTCCAGCAAGGGCTTGAATAACCTTAAACTGTGAGATCCATGTGAATTTTCTTTGGAATTTTTATTAGATGAATATTATAAAAAAAGAAGAACCAGTAGCTGGTTTTTGGACAACAGGAATTTATTTATATTTAATACTGTACTGTGCTATTCTAGAAAATAAAAAATGGTTTATATGCTACAAGGGGGTCTGTTCTTTTGGGATCAGTAATCTGCAAAGCCTGTGGCTGGACCTAGACTCCATATTCCCAAGACTCATGTGACTTCTCAAATAGGAAAAGTGGAGTTAGACATATTTTGTCCCAATGTAAAAAGCAGGACAAATTTAGAGGGAAGTGAAAAGTTACCAGCATAGGAAAGTTGAAATTCCCACCTGTACGAGGTAGCAGTACAAGAGGT
The DNA here is from genome assembly GCA_013398995.1 of Alaudala cheleensis. NCBI lineage: Eukaryota > Metazoa > Chordata > Aves > Passeriformes > Alaudidae > Alaudala > Alaudala cheleensis. The sequence goes on along the minus strand of VWYE01009059.1, from coordinate 10,160 downwards.
CGTTATCTACCATCATTCAGGCAACAGAAGGTCAGCCCTTGCCCTCACTGTGAGCTGCCATGCAAATAAATAAGCCTTTGTTTCCAATGGTGGAAATAGGCTTATCTTTTCACAAACTCAATGGATATTCATCTCTCTCTCTCTATGATTCATTCTTTACTGTTACCTACAAAGCTTTAATCATCTAGAGAGGAAGACTAGCTAATGCTCCATAATTTAAGTGACTTGTCACACTACATGGAAAAAGCCAAAGCAGTTCACTGGTGCTTGTTTTTCAAGGCCATTTATAGACTCTAGGTTTTCAAGCCATGAGCCAAGCACTTCTGGGAGGAAAAAAAAAAAATGACAACAGCAACAACAACAAAAAGACAGAGACCAGAATTCAGATCAATCTATGCATGAAAAATTTTGGAATGGCAAAATATGCTGAAAATTTTGGAGATTTATCTGGAACGAAAAGAGAAATAATGGTTGCCTGAGACATTAAGCTGAAAACTTGTAAATAGGAGAGTACTGTTCCAGCACTGTGCTTGGCACCAGCAAAAAAAAGTCGTTTGACTGCAGCAGTCATGGGGGCAATTAGCCATGCAGTTATGAACTAATTAAAACATTCACTGTTACTTTTGCTGACCAAAGGAGCATATTAGAAAACCTACTGGTACTTCTCAATGTCCTTGGACTGGAATTTAGGAAATCTGCATCCTTGCATTAGACCAATTTTGTTTCAAATGTGTTCTTATCCCTGCAAAAGGTGAATTGCAGCCACTCTGAATGTACTGAGTTCAGCTCAGGACCAACTATATAATTGGATGTTCTGTGTTACAGAGTAGTTTGTATTGTTACCTAATGGGCCACTGAGTAGGTCTTTAATCCTTATGTCCATAATTGCTTTCTCAAGAAATGAGGATTAAGTAAAAATATTTTGTGTCTGTTTTACCCTGTCAACACTTAGACTTGGTATAAAATAACATATCATCAATGGTGTTACTTTATGCTACTATTGTACTAACTAGTTACTAACCCAAGATTAGGAGTTTCTGACACTAGCTCAGCTGTGTGATGCCTACAACAAATATTTTTACAGAACTATAACTGAGCAGATTGCCTAGATCCCATCAAGAAATTATATTGCTGCTACAAGCTGAACCCTATTTAACCATCACAAAATGGATGTCTGAAAATGAGGTGCTCCTGCTCCTAATTGTGATTGTGGTTGTTCTGACTGAAGACAGAAATTTAATTGTGAAAATACATGTCAGTCTTTCAGCCTGAATGAAGTGCATAAGTTTTCAAATAAACTGCAAAGGAATAATTAAACTTATCTGCTGAAGCCTAAAGCAGTGTTCAATTTAGTTTGTGACTTATGCACTTATAGTAAACTCTTTCCTCTTCTCCTGCTGTTCTGTCATACTCCAAGTGGGATTAGTTACCTCATAGTGGAAAGATTCCTGTCAGGTAATGTAAGATATGTTGTGAAGTAGAGCAAGTTTTTGCTTGAGAAAAAAAAAAGGTGCCTAAAGGCTTTTGATGAGTTTTGCCCTTTTTTTTTTTTGACGGTTTATTTGCTTTCAAATAAATAACATCTGCAATTTTTTTTCTCATGGGAAAGTTTCTTAGACAGATACCTTTAAAGCTTTGTGGCAAATGAGAACCTTGAAAACAGAGCAGATGACTACTACCAAGGAAAGGAAATAGGAGCCAATTATTAGCTGCATAGTAATAGTGAATTTTTTACCTCTGTACCAAAAACAAAATAAAAAATTCAGTGGAAGGGTCTTTTCTGTAACTGTTATAAAACAGATTATAAGAGACTGAATTGAATTTTTCAGGGAAATACTGTACCTTCCTTGCATTAAATGCATCTGAAAAGAGGTTTTGCGTTTGAAGCAGTGTTCAGATCTTCCCTTGTCAGATGTACAGAACAGAAAAGCTAGAGTTAAAAAGGCGAAGGTTACTAGTAATTCTGAATTGCTTCAGTTTCTGTTTGATCAGTAAGAATATTACAACCATGTGCCTTATGCTCTGTAGCAAAGTGAGCCAGAGTTATCAGGGATAAAGGGCCAAGGTTTATAAGTGCAGACATTAATTTACCTTAGCCAAAGATCTGAAAGACCTAAATAAGATCAATATTATTTTTGTGGGTGCAGTATAGAACTTCAACAAGAATATTTAAAAGGACCTATTTTCTCCTATTAAGAAGTGTACATATCCATCTCTTGCAAAAAGCCCAACCTTTAACAGGTTGTTTTGAAGTACTTATTCCTATATTGCTTTCAAGACTGTCTTTTGTCTGACAAGACCATGACTGTCAAAGCTGTGATGTATCTGGGGTTACAGAGACAGATGTTTTTGGTAAGGTGAACAAGTACAGAATCATGTTTTCCTGACAATATTAAAAATGTAGTTGAGGCAGACAACTTGAGAGAAAAATCTTTAAAAACACATGAACAGTGGGAACCCAGCAGCAAATGAGACAAGATGCTAGCCAAGAAAAGGACTGATCATGAAAAATAGGAGGGGAAAATACTTAGGCAAGCTTGTGAAGTTTATTCAGGAATTTTTTTTATAGATTAATTGTTAATCTCTGTATAAAATATTTTAGTGCCGATAATCAAATATATACTGTACACACAGAGGTAGATCTAGTGGTCCTGAAATTGAAAAGATACCACTTTCTCATTCGGTTTGTCAAAACATCCTTCAGCAGCACCATTTTATCTGATTCAGTAAACTCAAGGTTATGTTAGGGAATTATTTTTGTTTTGGTTTGGGTTTTTTTTTAACTTTCAGTTTGCTTGTATATGGAGAAGCTACAAAGCCTTTGTGTTGAAGATTATTCTCTGAGGTGGTACTTTCTGCAAACATCCATAGTCTCAGTCCTTAGACATAAATCCTCCAAAAGTAATTGATTTTCTGCCTGCCTAAGAGTCTTCTGTTTTCTGATCTGATTAATGAAGAAAAATATTGAAAGAAAAGTCAAGTTTTCTCATTGAATTACATACATAATGAAACAGAAAACTCTTAATACTATAGACATGTATGAGAAGATAGATGTACCAGAAATGGGGGTGGGGGGCTGGAATCCACAAGAAAGATGTCATGTAATGGAGTTATTGATTTTGAATTCTCATAATGGAGTAGCAGATAGAGAAAGTGTATTATTCATATACCAAAAATTACCACTTTTGTCTACATTGAAGATCTTACTCTGATTTTTAGTGGCTCTTTAAAAGTTGACATGCTCAATTACAGGGGTGAAGGCATATTTCTGTTTTATTTCCTTTAAAAATGCTGTTTTTCACAGTGTATTGTCGCATAATTTTGGATATGCTTTAAGTGACTGTATTTCTGATGGAAGACTAAAATCTGTATGCCTCTTTTGAGCTGATCTTCAGCTTGTCAAATCTTGGGGAAAACTGCCATCCTTGTCCTTACTGACAGGAGTTGTGAAATCAAGAAGGATTAACTCCTAAGGAATCACAGTGAAATTGCAAGGTAGGGCTCATCTGTATGTTTTACACTCTGAGACCCGTCCTAGTTTAGGTAAAGAGAGAGTATGTTGGGATAGGGAGGAAGGGTTGAGGAGGAAGCATAAGAGCTGCTGTGACCTAGAATGAACCAGCACTCCCAATTAAATGGAGCACTCAGCCAAAAGAGGGTCTTGAGCACAGCAGTTTATGCATTATGAAATTTGGAAGATGAATTATCTAGAACTATTTCTTTACATTAAACATATTTAGCAAGCCCTATTAAAGCTTGCTTTTGTCATTTTTCTCCCTGTCCAGTGTTCTCAAACCTGCTCTCAGTAACTCTTACAAAGACATTTTGAAGCAGATTTCATGTAGTAAACAGAGGAATTTACTTTAAGCAGTGTTAAACCTAGACAGGCTGATTGTGCCCCTGTTCCAAGGTGGATTCCAAAGCAGGTTTGTGAAGGGGCCTCAAGGTGGTAATGAAACCATTTTGCAGTTACCACTGCAGTCTCGCAGAAGCACTTGTCTCTGTAGGCACTGAGATTTTTCCTTCACCCAAGTTCACAAAGAGGATGTTAAGAAGGTGATCTTTTTGGCTGTAAATTCATATTCATTTTACTGCTAAAACACTCCTCTGAGTTTTCAGGGATGCCAGAGTATAGATTAAGTGAGAGATGCTGCTGACTTCTGGAGTGCTGCCCCAGACCCTGCACTGCTCTACTGTTTTCTTTCTCTTTTCAAAGAGAAGTTCAAAAAGTTCAAAAGTCTGTGGAAGACCTGAATTTGAAGAGATAAGGAGGTCAATCACAGAAGCACTGGGCAGGTCATGGCTGAGCAAGGGATACAGGTTCAAAATTTTAGAGTGCAAATCATTAAAGGCGCAGTGAAAAAAAAAACAGAGATCAAAATGTTAGAAAGTGTGTTCTTTTTCTAGGACACAGACAGAAGATTTTTTCCTTTTAGTGCAAAATCTTCCTGCAGAAATTGAAGACCAATTTTATTTAATACGAACAGTGAAACCTGTACCCATCTCCATCATTATGGGCACACCCAGATTAGATCAATATAAATCATCCAGTCACAATGGAATAACTTGTTTTTTTGAAGGTTTTGAACTGTGTCTGAATACTCTCCAGAGATTTTTGTCTTTCAGCTATGTTATTGACAACTGTTTTCTTTATCTGTTAAAAACAGCTCTTTTTAAAAGTATTTTTTTGTCCTTTCCTTTAAACTATAGCCTTATATTTTTCACAATGTGTTTTCTTGCTACAGAGGGAGATTTCATTATTACAGGTGAAGATTAAGCAGCAGGAATGCAGAAACAGAGAAACAAAGATAGTAATGCTATACGACTGACTTTGTGGAAATAACATAAGAATAAAAATAGGCAGACTTACCTGATCTGACATTTATTTCATATATTCTATTTATTTTCAACAGATATTTCAAGCAACAGCAAAATTATTAATGTGCCCACTTCCTACTGAAAACTATATTAAATATTTTTCATTTTTAGCATTTTCATTTCAAAACTACATTGAATATTTCAATCCGCTTATGGTTACTATTAAAATTGGCAAGGAAATTTGCATTGAAAGAATTTCATTCACGATTATTTTATAGGATATCAAGGACAAAGTTTCTATTGCAGTCTTTTCTAACTGTGCCTATGCCAGTGAGAATTTATAATGTGCTCTACTTAACATAAGAAGAATGCTAACAAAGTCCTCCTTGGAAGGCTGTTCACTTTGCTGCATAACACGGTTTTTAAGTGACCAGACATAAAAGCTAACCAAGAACCCAGTCCCACCCAATACATCCAAGCCTCTCTGTGAGAGAAAACCTGGGTACAAGCAACCCAGACCCATCAACTCTTTTCTGCCATTTTTAAACCATAAAGTTTCACAGCCTGCAGCCCAGCTTCCCTTGCCTCAAGGAGAGCAGTCCAAATCTCTCCTTTGCAGAGACCTTGACTATCTCTGTGCTTCCTCCTTCTGTTTTTGAAGCTTCTTTACATGTCCATCATCATTCAGAAGCAAATGTGATGTTGCCCAGAGCTAATTATCCAGAAATTTCCACACCATCAGCTTAATATAGCACTGACAACTGGTAGAGGAGAAGAAAAAACAAAAAAATGACAGATACATAAAAATATAATGGGAAAGATTTTAAGTAGATCATGTTGAGTAAGTAGAAAAATGGTAAGCAGAACATTTTGTATTTACTCAAGGCATACCTGCCAATAGAACAAAATGCAGAAGTAACATGATTTTTTTTCTTTTATTCTGTGAGTTTTTAATCTTAGAGACCTTGGGAATGTTTTGAGAGGAAACCACAAAGTATTTCCCCAAATATTTGGGGTTTGGTAGCCCCTCTATTCCCAGATGTGATATTCTGCTCTCATTTGATGAATTTTGGCACTTTTTCTGCACGTGATTTTGTGTAAATCTGTAGCCAGCCTGTGGGAATGGGCAAGAGCTGAATTTTTTAATTCATTCATAGATGTAGTATTTGGTTTCCATTGAAAGGAATGGTGGAGCAATAATGGGGGTGGGTCCTGTAAGACACCAGGAGCTGCCCCTGTAGTGGCCAATGGCAGTTTGATATGGATCCAGAATGGACGTGCCATGGGACACAGCTGAGGCAATGACTGCTGCTGGTGGCAGTGCCTCTGTGATAATGTATTTAGGAATGGGTAAGAATGCCCTGCACAGCATCTGTAAGAAAGGAATGAGAATATATGAACAAAAAAGCCCTGCAGATACCAAGGTTAAAGTAGGAAGAGGCAGTGGAGGGGCTCCTGGCACTGGCGTAGGGATTCCCTTGCAGTCCAGTGGAGAACACCATGGTGATTCAGGTTATCTCCCTACAACCCACAGAGGTTCCAAACTGATTAGGGCTGGGAGGTATAGAATCAGAGGAAAAAGATCTATTTATTTATTTTATGCTATTTTTATTGTGAGTTTTTTGGGGTTCTTTTGGTTGGTGGTTTTTGTTTGTTTGTTTGTTTTTTAATTACTGTTCTGTAAATAACTTCATTTTTCTTTCTTAAAGGGAAAAAAAATCCCAGAGCTATACCCTTATGCAATCATGTGGACATCTGTGCAACAGAGGTCAGCTATGCCTCAGTGTACCCTTGTCTAAGGCCAAAACTTCACTGGTTTCTGGTGTGTGACTTTGCCAACCAAGAGGGCAGAAACACTGAGCAGCAGCAGATATCACAAGGGCCTGCCCAGAGAAAGGAGCAAGAGGTGTTAATGACAGGAATTTGAAGTTAAAGTATTAAAATTTTTAGAGAAAAATATATGAGCTTTCAGTGGTTTTCCACCAGTAACTCAACCTTTTCCATGGAAAAGAAAAAATATTTCCTGTGTCCTTCCAAAGTGAATGTTTACTCTTACAGAGTTGTTGCAGCATTTATAATAAATACCCAAGAACTTTTCCCTGTGATTGGCTGAGAAAAGGATAAAAAGAAATTGTCTTAGGATCCTTCGAATGGAAGCTGTCATCACCACAATGATGAGAACTAAGTTCTCATTTCTGAAGGTTCTATAAATGTTGTCACTGTGCTTTCATTTTGCCTTATTATAGGAAAAGGGTGTCCTAACTTATGCTTTTGGGACTGAGGTATTCAATCCCCTCTTTTAGTTATTACAGACAGCTAAAAGAAAGAGTAAAGAAATGGCTTTTGATAGCAGAGAATATCTTTAGGGATTCTTTTCAAATCACATTTGTAGGCTGCTAATACAATGCTAATTGCTTAAATTCATACCTTAAAGCTTTATAAATTCCTTGACTGTTATCAGGCAGTAATGATCTGATCCACAGCACTCTGCAGTCAGAAAAAAATCCCAAAATTACAGTTTATTACCTATGGGAGATTAAGATGTGGATTGGAAACCAAATGAGAGGAGAGAGTTGTGCGTATCTGAGCTGGGTTGCATAGTTTTCATTGGGCATATAACTCACTTTTTTTTTGTTTCCATTCTGTTATCAGACCATAGTCTAACCATGATAACAAGCACAAATTTCTGATTATGGCTAGTCTAATATGTGATTAAAACACTATTTCTGCTACTTCTATTTTTGACACTTCTCATTTCCTAAAACAGAAACAGAAAAAAGGCAGGAATACTTATCTTACGGATTTGTTTGCAAGTTGTAATTTTAATGTCTGTGGCATCCTTCTGCAGCGCTTTATTGTTTGCTAACAGTGTTTTCTTATCAAGACATACTGGTTGAATTATTAGCAATGGTCATGGCAAGGCTCTAAGGATAAGGAGATTGACGGCAGTTAGTGCCAGCACTGCTACTAGTGAGAAAAATCTACTGAAAAATTTAACAAGGAAGAAAAAGAGTGCAAGCTCAAGAACATCATCTAAAACTAAGGACTGTTTTAAAAGTCTATGGTGAAACTAAGAGTAATTAGCAAATATCTGTGGAAAGATGTGCTTCAAATCAAATCAGTTACGGAAAATTTTCATACGCATGCCAGGTCATCTTGGGAATATGTAATTTTAACTAAGCATAAAACACAGGCTGTATCAAAAAACCTTCTTTTTCGTGGAGTGTGTGTTGTAATCATATGGTTTAATTATCTTAGGTGAAGAAATTGACATCATTTAGCAAACTTTTTAAGTATTAATGTATACTGAAATTGTTGGGAAACACTGCCCATAAATTTACAGGCCCTGAGAAGTACCACATATGGAAAACTTCACTTCAGCAAGGATTCCTCACCGGGTGAGGAGGCAATTTAAATTAAGCTTTTTTTTTTTTTAAATCTTTTTCTTACATGCTTACTTTGATGTGATGCTGAGGTGCTGCAGTCAGGCTGCTTGGAGAAGTCCAGTACTTGTGATGGCATCCTATGTCCTTTAGCTGAGAGAATGAGGCACAGCTGTGTTAGCAGGTGTCTTTACCGTGAGAGAGCAAAATGGAATTATTGGAGAGTTCTGTTTAATAGGACTTCATGCTTCCAAAGCTACTGGCAATAAAATCTAAGCTTAAATATGTTTTACAGTACCTCTGAAAAAGGTATTGGCTCTGCTCTTTTCAGAGAGTTTAATGATGCTCTCAGGAGAGTTAATTCTCAGAGACAAAGCATTCTCCTTAATTTTCATTGTCACTCCTTCCATGACTCAAAATTTAAGATCATGCTTGTTTTCTACCATGAATAGACATGGTCTAAGAATGTTTAAATGCTGGCCAAAAAATAAAAAATAAATCAGGAAATAATACAATAATACAGAGAATCATTGGTTCTCAGAAGTCCTGTAACATTTTTTACGTGAGTATACTTGATATTTCATAAATATTCTATAAATGCCCAGGAACATTTGAGGAACATTTGTGAGTTTTGCAATAGCATATAAAAAAATGTACTATGTACTCTCACCTCAAATCCAATTCCCTAAATTCCTTTATGCTACAACAGAATGAAGAATCTCCATAAGGTTGCATTTTCTTTACATTTTTGTTGTTCTCTTGGCTTTTGTTAGCATACTCAATTTAACTGCATTAATTCTCACACTGGAGGCATTGCCCAAATGTTGACTAATGGTTATGCTTTATACTATTATTACATATTTGACATACCCTTTTAAACTTAGAAATGCCATGACTTGAATCCAAATTTAAATCTGAACAAAGGCAGCTTACATATTTGCTGTGTCAGGTTTCCAGCCAAGTGGTACTGAGGTCAGCTGGATTCATCCCGAGATTAAAGAGATGGTGCATTGCACTGCCTGAACTTACAAGGAAAAACACAAAATATTGTTCCAAATTAATGCAAATGGGCATCAAAAAATGCAGTCCTTCTCAACAAAATGAGGTCCAGTACACTCAGACTTTGAAGTGGGGTCATTCAGCATTTATGCAGTAATGCTGAGCCCCAGCAAGGGCCTATGTGCCAGTTCAGTGGGCTTTATCTCTACCAACAGAAAGGCAACTAAGCAAACAAGCTCCCTTTGTAAAGCTTCTTATGAGTGACTGGAGATAGTTGATGAACATGATCAAATATTTCTCATATGCAAAAGATATGTTTCAATATTACCATCTTCCCATGTGATGTCCAAAGGAACGAGATTGCCACTGAGAGACATAGTGCCAGTGTTCTCCTCTGTTGACATCTCTTCCATTTCTAGATTTCCAGGGGATGCTAAGCCAAAGGAGTTAAGTATTATCATTTGCTGATTTCTGTATGGCAGCATTTTTGCACAAACCACTGCACAGAAGCAACTTTTCTGGGACAATATAAGCTTTAGAAGTTCCTAAAAAGAAAGGTTACTTGAGAAAAATAAATAGAAATATAAGTGAGTAAATAACTGCTAGTGCAGTGAGCTTTGAGTACTCAGCAGAGTTCAATTAAGGAAACATCTACTGTTCCTGAAATTTTCTTCTTGCTGAACTTAATATTCAGGTCAGCCTTGAAGGGAAAAGAATCTCAGGGGAGCAAGAGAAATAAATTTGCACTGACTGTATCCTAAAAATACCAGGTGCTATTCTTATATATAATTTTTGGTACTTCTTCCCTTGAACTTGTACAAGAACATATTTCTCTTTAATAGGAATAGATTCACACATAAATATTAGAAAGAATCCTCCACATAAGTCATGGTGTGTGATAACAGTCTGAATATTTTTAATGTTTCAATCATTCTGTTTGTCCTAGGCTGCAATGTAAGA
>VWYE01009057.1:0-96509 GCA_013398995.1 Alaudala cheleensis | reverse complement strand
GAGAGAGAGGTATTTATTGTTTATTTATTATTTATTTTTTATTTATTTATTATTTATCTCATCCTGGCTTGTAGTGGAAGTGCCAAAGAGCCCTGACTGCTCTCTGGGCTGAGTTTGCTCCCTGAGGATGGGGTTGGTGCAGTCAGGGACTGAGATCAGAGTGTGCCCCATAACACAACTGCAGGATTTTCTCCTTAAGATACACCCAGAAAGGATTTAATATGGATTTAAGCTGCAAAGGAGGCCCAGAGAGCTTTGCCCTACTCCTGTGTCCATTCCCAAGGCTGCAGCTTTGCTCACAGGGATCCATTCCAGCTGAAAGGAAACATTCTGCTCCTGTTTTCCAGGTAACTGCATTTTGTGATGTTGATGAAAAGAAAATAACAAAAGGATTCTACACGTATGAGGAATCTGAGGTGAGTTACAACCACTCTTGCATTCCTTATGGTGATCTGGAAGTGTCCTGGGGAAAAAAAAGAAGGAATTTGTCACTGATCTTGTGTGTTGTGTGGCAGCTCATTTTGGTGAAGAGGCTGTGACAGAAGATGGGAGGGCTGGGAATGGACACTGGAATGCAAACTGGAGCCAGGACTGTCAGCTTCACACTCAGTGCAGTCAGCTTAGAGAGACAAAAATGCTTATTCTGAAAGGATTCTGATGAGGGGGTTAAACAATCTTCACTGACAGGTTTGTCTTCTAAATGGGAGCAGAATTTGGTTTATGGTGGATAATGGGAAGGAACCATCAAAATTAGAAGTTTTCCAGCCAGTAATCTTGTGAATCAAATTCCCCTGGGTTTGCCAGGGAGTGGGGCTGAGGGAAGGAGGGACAGGAGGGACAGGAGGGCCCCTCCTCAGGTACAGCTTGTGCTTGGCCTAGAGCAGCTGTACAGTTCTGAACTGGGAGAACACTGAGTGCTTTGAGCTGCATGAAAGCAACTGGGAGTCAGAATTTTGGCCTGGAATACTGAGAACTCACTGCCTGGCAGTTCAGTAATGCTGGGGTATGATTGACACAGATCCTGGGCATTTGTCTTCCTAAAACAAACCCATTTTCTCAGAGCAGTTGTGAAGGAGGTTGTACTGCAAATGTTGTGAATCCTTAGAAAATCCAGGGATCTCTGGTGAAGTCCCAGCTGAGAAAAGCCTTTCAACAGCTCCCAGCAGCAGGGAAAAACCCTCCTCTGCCTCTGCTCCTGTGCCTGCTCTGCTGCTGTCCGAGGGCACAGGAACTGATGCAGCTCACTAAAATGGCAAAAAATTAACCAAAAAAAGCCCAAAAACATGGTTTGTTATGGGGCAGGCTCTTGGAGCTGCACACCTTGCCATCAGATCAAAGAGGGAATTGTTTGGGAAAGGGCTGGAAGTGGAACTTGGAGGTGAGCAGGAAGCAGGGGAGCAGTGAGAGCTCTGCTCCTCTCAGCAGCACAAAGCTCCAAATTCAGATTTGGTGTCACTTCCCACAATGGCACTGAGACAACAGAAGGGAATGAGCAAGGTCTCTTTTGCATCACAACTCAACACATTTTTTTTTTCCTTTAAGAGTTTAGCAGCTCCTAAAACCAAGCTGGGAAATAACCTGAGTGTTTCTGTGCCCTTTCCCCTGCAGGAGAGCCCGAAGCCCAGAATTCCCGTCCGTCACTTCAGGGACGCGGCTCCGCCCTTTGTGATCTGTGTGAAGCTGGTGAGTCCCACCCCGGGCTCCTCCTGCAGGAACAGCTTTGGCTCCTTAGGAAAATGAGCTTCTATTTACTGGAAGTGGCTTTTCCCAGAAGCTTTTGCTGTAGAGTTGATTTTTACAGCTGGCTTTTTTAATCAAACTGATTGTGCAGGGTATTTTGGGATTTAAATCAGCAGTATTGGGTAAAATTAGGAATAAGAAAAAGGGCAGCTTCTGAGAAGGAGCTAGATCTGTTGTACTTCCTTGCCCAATACCAAATATACCCCAATGAGCACATGCACTCAGCCTCCTCTGGGCTGTTTTGCAGCCCCATGTATGGCAAAGGCTTTGTTTTTAAATCAGACCTTCAAAGCCATTTTGTTTGGCCCTGCCAGTTCTGAAGCATCTCCTGTATCTGACTGTGGTAGCTCATTTCAGCTGCTTTAATTGCCCTGATAATAAGATAGAAATTATAGCCAGGAGTTCTTCTGCTGTTATAACAAAGGAGCTTTAAATAGCAAATAATTGCAGTGGTGAACACCAATCAAAACCCCTGTGACAGAACTAAAACCTGCAGCTCCACACAACACTGACATTCCAACACTGCTGGATCTCCTGAGATGGATCTCCTCTGCTTTTAACTGGGCACTCCCATCCTCATGATCAGCTCTGAGCTCTAACTCTGGGCTGTAAAGGCAGACTGACAGTGCCTGGGGCATTTTTGTGTGCTGTTGGTTGATAAACTCTTGGATCAGCAAGTGCTATTACAACTAATTTAATTTTTCATGTAACAGGGGGTGGAAGTCCCCAGACAAAACATCTGTGCAACCTGTTCTAAAGCACATTTCATCTGTGAAGCCCTTACAATGAGACTATTATACAACATCTTGTCTGCAAACTCTGACTTCAGTTGGGATTTCAGTCTATTTTTCCCCTCATGGCCACTGAGCATTTTCTGCTTGCTTATTCTAAATTCATCACCATTTTCTGAAGGAAGTGTGCTTTAAGGGCCTTTATTGGCTTTTATTTTGCTGTTGGTGGTAGGGGATTATTTTTCCTTTTGATACAGACAAAACCTGCATGTTTCTGTGCAGCTCTAAGAGGGTGATTTTGGAGATTAGATGTGTTTAGTGAGTGGGTTGTTTACCAGAGGTGACTCTGTGTTGGCCATGGTACTTGGAGCAGCTTTGGCTCATTTATTTTTTCAGGCAGTTCCTCCCTTCAGTGGCTTAAAGAACCAGTGACCCAAATCTGTGACAACCTGAAATGAGTTTGGTCTCCTTTTCTTGTTCTTCCCTCACAGGATTTGACAGGTGGAGCCTTTGAAGCAAACCTGGACATGCTGAAGCTGAAGGAAGGGGTGGATTATTATCACTTTAACTGAACCAAGGTGAGGCAGTTGGGATAGTGGGATTTAATGACAGCCATAAAATAAGTAACAATACACCATGATGGGGCCCCCATTTGGTGCATTTGAGCTCCCCATCACACTGATCTCACTAAAGATCAATTTTGGAGCTATTTCATTCTGTAGGGGGTAAGAAATGAGCTGGGTTCCTGGCAGCTGCTTGAAGAACTGACTCACCTTCTTCAAAACCGAGTTTACCACAAAAACAACTTATCTGAATTAGTTCCATCAAGAGCTGTTATGAGAGACTTTGACATCAGCTGAAGTGAAACCTGGAAGATTTTTGTTTGACTGTGACACAGAAATGAAGACTTTTCCACAGGGACATTTAATGCTTGGGATGATTTCAGGATCACTGAGTGTTGCCATTCTCACCTCTGAAAAATAAACTTTGGAGAGACCAGAGCAGCAGGTCAGGTTTAATTCTTGGTGTGTGTACAAGCACAGGCTCCCTTCAGTCAGGGAAGTACAACCCAGGCAGGTCAGTGAGACAGAGCATGACAAGAACCTGCCAGACAGCAACATGAAACACTGATAACAAGGAGTTCTGGTTGTCTCCTGTGGCACATCTGTGCTCCCACACAGGCTCTGCCTCTGCTGCCCAGCAGGGCAGTGCTCAGCTCTGCTGACATCCAGCAGCTCAGGGTGGCACAGCTCAGCCCTTCCCGTGCTGCAGCACAGGAACCACGAGCTCCAGCACAGCCAGGGCCTGCTCTTCCTCATGCTGAGCCCTGCCAGAGAGAAAGGAAAAGCTCAGGTCACATGGACATCACTGTCCTGCCACTGTCCCAGCCAGGCAACTACCCTGAACAGAAAACACAAAGCTGTAATATTTCATCCTTTTAACACCACGCTTTGAACTCCCCTCCAGCAAGTTTTATCTGTACAGAATTAAAAGGAGTAGAAAGAGTTGATTTCAGCTTCATTCACCTTTTTGTCCTGCCATGCTTGGCCTCCTCTCTGGCCTCTCCCACTTGTGCAGGGCACAGCTGGGACAGTCCTTCTCTTCAGTGGCCCCTGAGCTGCAGGCTCAGCTCTGGCCTCAGTGACACTCACTGCTTGCTTGTGTCCAGGGGAACAAGAGGGGAAGTTCCAAACTGAGCACAAAACATCCAGATCCCACCTGCACCAGCTCCATCAGAGATACCTGGATGTGCACTTGGATATTTATCATTATTTTGTTTATCCTGGAGGCAGTTTTCTCCTTAAGTCTTCTCTCATCCTTCAATAATTAAGGGTTAAAATAAGGAGTTTTTGAGATCAGAGAGTTCATCTGGTAAGATCTCTTATTCTGAGCATAACCTTTCTATTGCTTGATTTAAAAACCTTTAAAAGCAACACTGAGGTCACTTTTTGTTCTAAAAACAACTCCTTGTCTGGGCAGGAGGTTCAGACTCTTGTTTTCCAGAATTATAAAATTGTTAGCTGAGGTTTCTTAAAATTGTACTAAAAGCAGATGGTCAAAACTGGAAAATGAATGAAGAAACTGCAATGAGGCAGCAGGAGGGCTTTGAAGAGTATTCACAGTGCCTTAAGTATGAGTCTTTAAAGAAAGATAAATATTTATATACACACAGTAACACATATTCTTTAAAACACTAAAAACCTCTTTTAGAATCCCTACCAGAGCAGAAAGTTCTGTACTTCTGAAATTCAGAGCTGGGTGGGCACATCCAAACTATCTAAAAATATACATTACATATATAGAGATAAAGAGAGAGAGGCTGGGTGGTTTTGTGTGCTATTCATGCACAAGGCAGTGCTGCAGTGCTGTGGTTTGCACACCAGCTCATGTCATCATCTGCCTGCTGGAATTGAGGAGTTCCTGCCTTTTCCCTTTCCCCAGGAAGGGCAGAGCAGCAGTGGCTGCACATCTGTGCCTGGAATGTGGCGCTGCCAGCCTGGAATCTCTCTGGAATGAGGCTGCAAAGGGCCTGGAGGCTCCAGCTCCAGCCACCCCACGTGTTCTGCAGCTGCCTGGGAACATCCTCAGGGACCCCTCGATGAGCAGAGCCCCCCTGGAGCACATTCCCAGCTCACCTTGGCCACCAGCTGGGGCCTGGGCACTCGCAGGAGGTCGCAGAGGCAGTTGCGTCTCTCCCTCACCACGGGCAGCTCTGCTTCCCTGCACAGCAAAGGTTGTTGCAGTGAATGCAGGAACACCCACACACCTCCCCCTGATCCCTTGCCAGCCCTGCAGCACAGTGGGGCTGACCTTTCATGCACCTTTCAAGTGGCAGGAGGTTCTGTGGTGTCACATTTGAGGGCTAATGGACATTTCTGTACCCCCCAAAGTCACACAAATCACAAATACACACCAGATCTGCCACAGGTAACCAGGGGCTAATCAAATGGCCAAGACTGTTCTTTTATAGAGTTTTATGTTAAAAACCCCCAATTATTTGTACAACCCTTTTGATCAGAAATTAATTTAATTTATTCTCTAAAGTTATTGGACTTGGAGAAGACTCTCCCATCCCCTCTAAAGAGAAAAAGCAAAAAAGGGTGAGTTAGAAATAACTTCAACCTTTTTTTCCACACCTTGGACAATTTGTCTGATTTACTACTGGAAACTTCCCTATGGCTAAACAAAGTGTATTATTTATAGAGTAATTTGTTTAAACTCTGAATGACACAATTGTATGATAAAGTCTCTGGAGTCCCAACAAGGAAAATACATCACAGTAATTACCATATTCCTTCCAATTCTCATTTGGCTTCCTGCTGCTGATACTTGGGGTAATTCAGAAATTAGACTGATTATTTTAGCACTGGGAGAGCTTGAGGAAAACAAGCAGCTCACTGTGACACTCAGCAACAACTTCAAATCTCTTTTGCTGTAAACAGCTCAAATCTACCAAGATAAAACAATGAAGTTTTGAGTAAAGGAGCTCTTTGTCTTTCACCTCAGAGCTCTGGGCACAGTGCAGCAGGGTGCTCAGGGCTTGCTCCAAGCCACAAGAAGCCAGGCACACCCTAAAAATGACAGGGTGAAACCAGAATATTCATTTTTCTGGAGGGTTTTGCTTTGATTTAGGAGCCCAGTTGTTTATGAGCAGAGCTGAACTGCCACTGCCTTTCCTGTACCACTGGAAGCATCCCTGGGTGACAGCACCCAGCTCATCCTGCTGCAGGGGCAGTTCACAAGTTCTTGATGCAATTCCTGAGCTGCTGCTCTGAAATGCAGCTTTTCCTCATGAGTCACACCCAGCACAATCCCAAACTTCCACGTGCAGTTAAACCAGGAATTGGAACCACTCCTTCAAACCTGAGACTCTTGTTCTCCTTTTGCACTGGAAAATTCAGAAAAAGAGCAGGAGCCACCCCTCCTATTGATAAACTCAGCTTTCTTTTCACAAATATAACATTCTTTAAGCTCAAGCACAGAAATAAACTGGAAACAACATAAAGTCAGTGTAACATGCAGAGTCTGCACCTCTGTCACCCCTCTAAAGGTGTATTTGTTCTTGGAGCTTGTCTGGGATAAATTTATCTCCATGAATGAAGACAAAAAGCCTTTTAATACAATGACTAAATAAATGATATCTTTTTCTCTATTTGCCTGTTCTCTGTGACTGCTGTTTGGGGCAGCAGCCCCATGGCCCAGGTCTGTGACAAGGAAAAATGTTTAACAAGGCAGCAAAACCAATAAGCTAATTATTATCTTCAAATTCTGTAATTTCTCAAACCTCCCAGGGATAAAGGCTTTTTTTTTTATCAACCTGCCCAGGTGATGAGAATGCCCAAGGCTAGAATTTGGGGAAATTTGGCTAGAAAGGGAAAATCCAGTGCAAAATGCTGGTTCCCTGCTCCTGTCACTGCAGAGGTGCCCATGGAATGATTCCTTTGCTCTAAAACTCANAATGCCCAAGGCTAGAATTTGGGGGAATTTGGCTAGAAAGGGAAACTCCAGTGCCAAAATGCTGGTTCCTTTGCTCTAAAACTCTCTGCATCCTGCTCACAAAGAACAGCTCCCTCTTCCCCTGCCCCTGGAAGAAGGGAACAGAACAGGTAAGAGGAGAGAAAAAAATCAATCCCATTCTCTGGAGTGGTTGTTTAATTCATGCCATCCTGTGCCTGGGAAACATCTGAACTGCTCCAATCCCCAATCTCTGCCTGAATACAATGCCTGTAGCAAGTTGAGTAATTACATTTCATGGGAGATTTGAGCTGTTCTGCTAATTCTGTTGTTTTCCAGCCTGCAGAGATCCTTCCTTTCCCCAAATCCTGCCAGTGCTCATAAATGCCAAGAAACTGTCTGTACACTTGAAGTTTGACTGTTTGAACAGCCCCAGCCTCTGGTTCATGGAAAGCTTCCAAAATTTCCTCCCTTTTTATGCTGTTAGAAAAATATGGGTATTTTGCTTTATCTAATGGTGATTTTATCCATCCCCCTTCCAGTGTCCTGGAGAATTCTCTGGAACAGAGGAATTCCTTGCAGCAACAAAGAGCTGAAATTCCCTCCACAGCTTCCAGAGGCTGCTGGGGCAGCTCTGCACTCACCAGTTGGTGTCACTGAGGATGGCCATGGCCTGCTCCAGCACTGCAGGCTCCACCACGTGGCTGTAGGTGAGCAGCATCTCGTACACCTGGCTGGCCGTGGTCTTCCGGATCTGCGAGGGGAGAGGGGGGTTAGAGCTGGGATTAGAGCTGGGGTTAGAGTCAGGGCCAGGGTTAGAGCCGGGGTTAGAGCCTGGGCCAGGGTTAGAGTCGGGGTTAGAGTTTGGGTTAGAGCTGGGTAAGAGGCAGGGTTAGAGCCAAGGACAGGGTTAGAGCCAGGGTTAGAGCTGGGATTAGAGCCAGGGTTAGAGCCAGGACCAGGGTTAGAGCCGAGGTTAGAGCCAGGGTTAAAGCCAGGGTTAGAGCTGGGGTTAGAGCCAGGGCCAGGGTTAGAGCCAGGTTTAGAGGCAGGGTTAGAGCCAGGGCCAGGGTTAGAGCCAGAGACACAGCCAGGGACACAGGCAAGGTTAGAGCCAGGGTTAGAGCCAGAGCCAGGGTCAGGGTCAGAGCCAGAGCCAGGGCCACAGCCAGAGCCACTGCCAGGGCCAAAGCCACAGCCAGAGCCTTTATTTTTCATGTGTAAAGTTTTGCCACAAATAGAGTTGATCATGTGCAAAGTCTGCAGTACTTACGATAGGAAAGGGATGGCAAAGGAGGAGAAACAGCTGGAAGAAAACCTTCTCTCTCATGTCTCCTGGAAATTGAATCAGGCCACAAAATCTAGAAAATATCAGAAAAAACAAGATCTTGTGTTATAAGTGCACAAGTCTACTTTGAGGATTAGGATGAAGATGGACATTGGGAATAAGGCAGGGAGGGGAAGCTGTGCTCCTACAAAGAGAAACCAAACGATTCCTTTGAAGCATCTTTAGGACTATAAAAATTTTAAAACTTGTTCAACTTTATCAGATCGTGTTTCACTTCAACCATGCAGAACTATGGGACTCTCACTCTTCCATCACATGTAGCTGTGTGTATTTTCCATCTAAATCCCACATGAACCAGACCTAACTGTTACATCTGGCAAGGAAAATACTCTCTAGGAGAAAAGGCTGATTTCATCCACTCACACTCCTGTGCTGGAGCGAAGCTTCCTGATGTCCTTGGACCTTCTGATCTCTTCTTTACAGAGGGTGAACAACTTCACTGGGAAGGGGTGGCTGAAAATGGGAGAGAAAAAAAGATGAGCCGTAGGTTTCAGCAGAATTTCAAAGACATTTCATGAGGGGGAAGAAATGATTGTTAATTATTGACATTGCTTTATCTGTGTGCTGAGGAGTGAACTCCTTTCAGCCCAGCAGGTTCAGTCCATGCAGGTTTGCCATGGCTCGTGTTTAAACAGTGTGGAATGATCAGAAATACTGTGTCAGGAATCACATTATCCTATAGCCAAATAACAGCCTGTTAACAGCCATTCCCTGAGGTCTCCAACCAAACTTGACATGAAAGGGGATGAATGTTGTTCTTAACCACCCCACCATTTCACAGCCCAAATTCCTGCAGTGATTCCAGACAACGTAATTAAACACAGGGCTCCCAGTTCTATTACATGGA
Organism: Alaudala cheleensis; assembly: GCA_013398995.1. Classification (NCBI taxonomy): domain Eukaryota; kingdom Metazoa; phylum Chordata; class Aves; order Passeriformes; family Alaudidae; genus Alaudala; species Alaudala cheleensis. The sequence continues at coordinate 87,388 of VWYE01009057.1, read as the reverse complement.
CAGGCCATGAAGCCATCTTTAAATATATTTAGCAAATTCTTTCCTTTTTCCACACAGTCTGGGAAACGTGATTGTCACAGCTCTTTCCCAGACACTCGGACAAACACAAGTGCTGTGAGTTATTCCAAGGATCTTGCAAGGAGAAGGAAAGAGGGACTGATGCTTTGATTCCAGTTCAGATTATTTCATCTTTTACTTGCCACACTTAAGGCTGAAGTGCCATAGATGCAAAAGAAACTATTTCATATTTGTCTGGTGAGCACAATAACTCCTGAGCTGTGTAGTTTGGAAACCTCACTGCTTTGTGTAAGGAAAGCAGAAAGCAAAAATAGCACCATTCATTTTCTGCTACCACAATTCAAAGCTGTGGATAAAAACTGCTGAACAAAGCTGGGGACTGTCATCTGTTGAAGGGCAGAACATTTAAAATAAGATGTTTATAAGAGTGCCAAGATGTTTTGTTAAGGTAATGTGCCTTGTTCTGTAGATTTTTCCAGACAAGAATTAGTGGGTTTTAATGACTTTTTTAAAATTTGTAAGAAAATCCTGGCAAACAGTGACCTGTTCAAAAAACCTGAACAAACCATGGTAAACTGAGGTAAAGAATTCCCCACATGGTGGGAATAACAAATGAGAATCACACACACATGAGTGTGTGTCTGTGGGCATGGATTTGTCAGGGTGAGTGAGGGAAGAGCTCTCTGAAGGCTGAGGGATGTTCTGTCTTACCTTGGTGCAATTTCTGCTCCTCCCACCCCAATTACATGAGGACCCTGTGTAAGGCTAATTCCAATCCCTGCAGGGCATGGCTGGCTCTCAGCACAGGCCATACACTGAATTAGGTGAGATTTAAACTGGTTCAACAACAGGGACAGTGCTGAGAAGGGGAGCAACAAAGAGACCAACTGGAACCAGAGCATCTGGAAGAAATTTAAACCATGGAACCTCATGAGCAGCATTTTGTGTTTAAAACAGATGCACTTTCCTTTCTGTTGGTTGCCAATTCTGCATTTGCAATAACCAAACCTAACCTATGTGTGATCTGAAATGACTCAAACAGCTTGGCCTCTGTAAAGGAAATTGAGAAAATTCCTTCTCCTGTGTGGGCACTGTGCCAGCAGGAACAGCATCAGCACTGGGGGAAAGGATCAGCCTGAAGTTCTCCTTGCATTCAGTGACCTGGGCACTGGTCACACCTGAAACCAGGTGAGCTGGGTCTCAGCAGTGCCACTGCCAGCTCTGCTGCATGGCTGCTTGTGCAAGAGCAGGAAAACTGCTTAAAACAACAACCCCTGGGAGATGGATCCATGGAAAGGATCAGCTGGAGATCAGTGGGACACACTTTCTCAAAGCACTGCAAGATCTCCAGAAAAAAAGCAGAGAATACAAAGGTGCTTCTGTTGGATGTGTAAATGTAAGAGAGAGAAATGCCACTGACACCTCAGAGAGCAGCAGATCCTGCACTGCCCAGCACCCACTGCCCTGCTGCCAGGAGAAATCCTCTTCCCTCCCTTCCCTTCCTGGTTTGCAGAACCTGTGAGACTGAGGAAACCCCTCAAGCTGAGAGGGAGAAGGGCACTTTTCCCCCAGAGCAGCTCCCCATCCATCCTGCAGTGACACACTCCACTCCTGGCAGCACAAGGGAGAGGAACCTCTCATGCTGGACAAGCAGGTTCATGTCACCTCAGGACAGGTAGGAAACAACAGCCTGGAATGTGCCTGAGAGCTTCATCTCCCTGGGCCAGGCACAACAGAGAGCCACTTCTGAAAGCCTGGTGATGACCCTGCTGACACTACAGCTCATTCATTTCCCCCAGGACAGGTGTTTACCCCACATCCCCATCCCTGCTGCTCCACACAGGGCAAATCCACCTCCCCTGAGCATCCAAACCAGGAGAGTGGAGCAGGAACAGCCAGGGCTCACCTGTGCTGCTGCATAGAGATCTCACACCCACCACACAGAGCTCCCCAACACTGAGATCCAGCTGCAGATCCACACCAGAAATGGTGAGCTTTACATGCTGAACTCTAGGAGCTGTGAAAAGGCAGGAAAATGCCAGGCAGGTTCCACCTGTGCAAGGCAGGAGTGACACCCTGTGGCAACTGGTTTTAACTGGAGCACTCACGAGGGTCACACTGATCCTGCTTCCCTAATGCTGGTTAAATGAAGCACTGTTGGATATTCCCCATTCTGGACTGTGAATGTTTTATTAGAAAACAAATGTGTGGGAGAGTGCACATTTCAAACTATAAAATTCATTTGCAAACATTTCTTTACAATGCAACAGTTTGGTGGCTGGTTTAAGTACAATCCTGATGCCAGACATCCTCCAAGCCAATTCCCTTGCTGGCACTCCATGCAGCCCAGCATGGTAAGAAAATAATGAGGGAAGGAAATGAAATGGGAGCTGAAGATCCCAAGGAAAAATAGGAGCATGTATCTCCTGTACCTCAGCTTGTATTTCAGGAACACTCTGCACAAAACCACTGACACTGCACTCATGTGGCTTCCCCTGCCACCAAGCAGTGCCTCCATTGTCCCACCCACCCTGTGATGTTCTCACACATTTTTATGGAGTAAAATTGATTTTTTGTAAAATGTGATGGTGTAAATTGTAACATCTGCACTGTCTCACCCTTCACATGGGACTGAAAATGGAACAGAAGTTTTTAAAATGCCTCTCAGCTGCCCCATCTCTGGGTCAGTAAAAGGTACAATGTGACACAAAGACACTTCCAACTTACTTCTCTTGCTCAGTGAACAAATCAAAACAGCCATTGGCCAGCATCTGGTCCAGCATTGTCAGCAGAGGTACAGACACCCTGAGGAAAGAGAGTGATTCCACAAGGTAAATACACTTCTGGGCATGCAGATATAGACTATTTTTAATCAGAAGCAAAGAAAGAAACTTCCTACACAGCTACACACAGGCAAATCAGAGCTCTGATTGACACAGAGAGGGCTGCTCAGTACCTGGTGTGTGTTGGCTGAACAGGGACATTCCCTCCCAGTCCAAAGGAAAACAATTAACAACATGCCTGCTTTGCATTTGCAGGGTCCCAAAAACACAATTGACAGCATTAGAAAATATTAAACTGTTTACAAACAATGTATTCCACAGACTGTGTCACCAAATGAACCAACAGCTGTCACTGGGAATAACCATGGCCATGTTTCCAACACTTGAGAAAAGAAAATAAAAATACAACAGTGGCAGAACAAGGGCTTCAAACTAAAAAAAGAGTAGGTTTAGATGGGATACTGGGAAGAAATTCCTTCCTGTGAGGGTAGGGAGGCCCTGGCACAGGGTGCCCAGAGAAGCTGTGGCTGCCCCTGGATCCCTGGGAGTGTCCAAGGCCAGGCTGGATGGGGCTTGGAGCAGCCTGGGATGGTGAAAGGTGTCCCTTCCACTGGGCACTGGAATGGGATGAGCTTTGAATCCCCTGCAACCCAACCATTCTATGATTTAAATATTTGAGTACACAAAATATTTTGCCATCACTCCTTGGTAAGAATAAGAATATCAACACTCCTTGGTTACATATTTTCCCACAGGTCCTGCTGTTCCAAACAGCTCCATTAAATCAAATGCAGGTGCTTTGGGCACTCACTGGATGTGCCACACATGTGAACTCCAAAGGCTGGAAAAGGGAAGGGAAACCATCACCTGTCATTGTGCAGGTTGTCCTCAAAGACCTTCAGCAGTGTCTCACAGAAAGCCTCCAAAGCACTGGGGTCACCCTGGATCTTCTTCATGTGGTCAAACAGGCTCTGGGCAGAATATCTGAGCTGCAACAGAGAGAACCTGCAGTGAGGGACAGGGAACAGCCACTGCCACACACACACAGGGCTGCAGGACTGAGCACAGCTCCCAGCTGAGCACTGCTGCACTGGGAACTCCCCCAGGAGTGCATCAATCATAACAACACCCAGCAGCACCATGGCTATTTTACCTGCACTAGCTCATTCTCAAGGAAAGTTGGGGTTCCTTTCCTTTTTAAATTTGCCACTGCAGGACAAAAGACCACATTAAAGGCTCATTGTTTTCTTTCTCTCAAATAAAACATCCTCAAACCAGTATTGATGATCCTGCTTCACCTCAGATAATAATTGTGACTCTGAAGGAGCACACCAGGACTTCACCAAGCAGCATTTATTAAACAACTGATGGAACTGAACCATGCAGCAAAGCCACACAAACCAGCAGCAAAATCAGGTTGAAAATTCCCCACAGCTCAGAGAGAAGCACTGACTTGGTTTAACTGCATTAAGGCAGAGGAGGGGTCAGTGCTGCTGCTCCAGGCTCAGCTGGACACAATCCATGGGGACACACTGGCCATGAGCCACCACAGGCTGCAGCAGCACTCAGCAGCTCCCCAAGGTGAGATGGATACTGGGGAGAAATCCTTCCCTGTTTCTTCCACCAAATATGCATTGATTTGCATACAATTTGTCCCAGCAATCAGATGTTTTAGGATATCATCTACTAACATCCCAATATTTCTGTTTGTGAGATCTTGCACAGTAACACAGCTCTGGTACTGCCTGGGAGGAACTTAAAGAGTTCAGAATGTGTTGTTTGTTTGTTTTAAAGATTTTACTTACAATTTCTACACCATTTCAAAATGCAATTTTCACTCCTAGTGGGGAAGGGGAATCACAGGACATTCTGTTCCCCAACAAAATTTTGAATGTCATGTAGTTCAACAATAATGAAATTATATCAAAATTATATCCTGACCCCTGCAACTGCAGGGTTTGAGAAAGCCCAGCATTGTACATCTGATCTGCACAGACTGAGGGGTTCCATGCAGCCACAAGAAATAAGCACCACTGTGGGCCAGATGTATCATTACAGGATTCTTTTACACAGAGAAAGTGCCCTTTGAACCGTGGTGATGGAGCAGAGTGCCAAATCCCACAGGGAATGACATCTTCTGTTTTCCCAGATTGCTGCCAATGCCTGAGCTGCAATTCCCCCCAGCAGCCCCAGTGCCACCACAACACTTCAGAGACCCCACATGGCAGAAAAGCTCTTCAAAAAGCCAAACAAAGAGCTGCTCTTGCTAAATACACTGCAGAGCAATTTTAGCTGCAGCCAAACTGCCACTGACCAGGAATTACAACAGAGCCTTTCTCTGTGAATTCCCTGAGATGACCAAAAGACAAACTGACATTTGAACTCAGAGTATCTTGCAGTGTACACAAGAACCTTCTAATTTTCATGTCCATGTGTGTATGTGCACAGATATTTTTGAAGTGAGAGAGGGAAGAGAGCCACAACAACACATCCCTGCAAAAACACATATTCCAGTAATCCTTTTCCTCCACCCAAGATTTTAAAAAGCTGCTTCTTTCATATGGATTATTCTTAAAATTTTCTATCAGTGTTTTAAATCAGTCTCTGGATCTTGAGCAAAGAGGCTTTGACAGAGTAGTTTGAAAGCAGTCATTGTAAAACACATCAATTCTGATTTCTGTATCACATTTTAGATATTAAGAGTCATTCACCACACACATCCACTCCCAAGTGGAAGTGCCCTCCCCTGCCTTTCCAGCTGACTCAAGAGAGAATGAGGTCATCCTCTTTGTAAAACCCTCGAGAATATTTTAGCCAGAACAAGCCTTTAGTGTCAAAGGAAACTGGAGGATCACAGAAAAGTTAACATTTCCCAATCACAAACTGCAGGATCACAGAAACCATTTCCCAGTCCCACTTTGAGAACACTGCAGAAGGTTTCCCTCAGCACACTGGGAACAACTGCAGGGTTTTGCATGTAACTGTTCCAACTTTTCATAACTAAATGCATAACTAAATGCAACCAGGAATTTAAAAAAAAATTAAAATATTGAATTAAGAGTTTTCCTCTGACCCCAGCTAGCAGCCAGAATGTCTGTTTCTCCAAAACTTTCCTCCTTTTTATACTCACACAAATAACTTTGGTTTTGGTGGAGCCTCCTATAATTAACTGTGTTGGGCTGAAAGCTGAATTTCATGTGCATGTTTGCTATTACAGAAATCTGTTAAGAGTTACGTTGTCTATCTGATAATTACTGTCACAAACCAACACACACATGTTTTCAAAGTTTTAAAATAGCCATTTTCATATAATTAGTTGCCATTTTAGAAGCATTAAAATGCTCAGGATTGGTTTAAACACAAGAGCCTGCACAGACACCCAACACTCCTCTCCATCAGACCCAAAGGCTCCCAGACATCTCCTGATCCCAAGAGCAGAACCCAGAGCCCCAGGCCAAAAAACATCACTTGGGCAAGCTGGGACTGACAGGGGGAAGCCATGGGAGACAAACTCCAGGTGATTTTAACTCCTCCTTTCTGGGATCCAGCAGGAGCTGTTCCCCCTCCACAAAAACTCTGTTTCCCAGCACTTTTCTACCAGTTTTCTTAATTTGAGATGGAAATCTTAATTAGAAACACTCTTAATCACTGCTGGGGTGCTGACTCACAGCCTACTCCTCCTCCTCCTCATGTTCCAGGACCACTGGGACTTCAAGACTTCACTCACAGTCCAAAATATTCTGTTACTGCTCTGATATTTCCCTGTGGTGTCATATTGAACCATGTCCTTACTCCCAAAATTGTCTTCTTATATTTTACATCTTTGGCTACAACAAATCAAAAAACTTTATAAGCCAAATATCTGGAAACCAAGAATTCTGAAACTACCATTGGAAGTTGTAGTATAAGGACAAAAGGATACAGGAAAATGATGAGAAAGTAGGGGAAAACCTGGCACCATAGCAGGCTGCCAAAGCCAGTGATAAAGAGATTGTTCATGGCAGAACAATGAAATAAGGATTGCAAAGCTCAGAGGATTGAGACAGACATTTGAATGACATTTCTTGGAACTTCTGACATCTCACTGGTATTTTAGTAGAAAATGTATCAAAAGTAATTAAAAAAAGAAATTTGTGCAGATGTTAACAGCTACTGACAACCAACAGTTATCACCTGGCATCAGGTGACAAATGAACTGGCTTTCACCTTATCTGAGCACAGCAATCTCCCTGCAGTGAGCTGAGGGGCTCAGAGTCAGCACAGGCTGGGATTTGTGGGGCTGGAGCTCCCAGGTCCTGGCAGGGAGCAGAACCAGAGCACCCTCAGCCCTGGTTCCCTGCACGCTCTGCAAACCAAGGTAATGATCCCTTTGAAATGCAAGCCCAGCAGATTGAAAGCAGAGTGGTGCTCTCACCTCCTTTGAAAAGAGCAATTCCTTTGCACTGAGCTGAGGGGCTCTGATCCCAGCTGGGGGAGTCAGCACAGGCTGGGATTATTAGCTCCCAGGTCCTGGCAGGGCAGGGAGCAGAACCAGAGCACCCTCAGCCCTGGTTCCCTGCACGCTCTGCAAACCAAGGTAATGATCCCTTTGAAATGCAAGCCCAGCAGGTTGAAAGCAGAGTGGTGCTCTCACCTCCTTTGAAAAGAGCAATTCCTTTGCACTGAGCTGAGGGGCTCTGATGCCAGCTGGGGGAGTCAGCACAGGCTGGGATTTGGAGCTCCCAGGTCCTGGCAGGGCAGGGAGCAGAACCAGAGCACCCTCAGCCCCGGTTCCCTGCACACTCTGCAAACCAAATTTCCCTTTGAAATGCAAGCCCAGCAGGTTGAAAGCAGAGTGGTGCTCTCACCGTGGTCTCTGTGAGCCCTCCCACAGACACAGAGAGCCCCAGCAGCACGTGGTACTGGTAGGCTGGCAGCCCCAGCAGCTGAGTGATCCGGGGGAACGCCGCCGACGCCGCGTTCCAGTTCAGCGTCTCCTTCTCCGACCTGCAGGGGAAGGGAAAGAATCACCTGGAGGGGATGCACTGCTTCTCTTCTCCCCACAGGGCTCCTCCACACCTGTGAGGAAGGTCTCTGAATGATCTAGATATCAAATCAAACACTGAGTGTATAGGGAAAATACAAATCAAAGCTTCAGCCACTGCCAGTGAAGTGAAGGAATCTTCAAATCCTTGTTCTGACCCAGGTAAGATGTGAGCTGCAGTTTCCTTTCCCCTTTTGCCTACATACAGAAAACAGGTTTCTTTCTGCAGTTTCATTCTGTGCTCTCTCCCACCACCAGCTACCCAACAGCTGATCCAAGGACAGCCCCATCCCAGGAGAGGCCAACACACCCTCCCAGCACTGAGATCAGCAGCCTCACACACTTTGAGCCACAGCAGGCTGAGGTTCTTCCAAACACAGAGCTGGATGTTCCTCACTCCCATCAGGTATCACAATCCCCACCCAGGAATGAGCTGCTCTCACTCTTGCTTTAACTACAAAGTCCACCTTGGAAAACTACTGCAACCAGAGCGTGGTTAAAACAATACAATTAATTCAAAACTGTCATCATGATCAATGTCTTGCAGTTGAGGGGAAGAAATTGTTCATGCATATTCACAGCACAATTCAATGAAATCCTGACAAACACCAAATATTCCTCCATCATATTTTGGGCACAAAAATTACATCAGGTTGCTTTAGGTACAAAAATTACATCGGGTTGCTTTGGGCACCAAAATCCCATCATGTTGCTTGCTTTAGGTGTAACTGTGCATTGATATTTTACTTTCATTAATCTAGGATATTTTTCAATCCCTTACCTTGGAAATATCCTCTCTAGCTCTTCTCTGTGAGGGATGTGTGGAACTGGAGGATGGTCAAAGTGCAGAAGGGTGAGGAACACAGATCCTGCATGAGCTCGGAATTTATCTATTTTTTCAGCTGATTGTTGAGCCAGCCAGCACATGATCTGCTTGCAGCTAGAAAGAAAGAAAACAATTAATCAGAAAATTTAAGCAGTAGAATGTGTATTTAGATTTAAATTGTTTCAATTAAATGAGTAAAAATGATCTATCTAGGAAAATGTTCTGCTTTAACTCTTCAGAATGAACACACAAGTGATTTAAGACATCCACATGCTGACAGAATCTTGAGGTTTTATATTCCACTGATCAATCAATCAAAAACCAGCATGACATTAATGTCACAGAGTACTTTATCCACCTTTTACATATATTGCCCCCACCTTTCATCCAGAAAGATAACAAAGTGCTTTATGGCTTGGCTGAACTGCTACATTTCAGATGGAAATAGAGCAGAACTTGGAGAAAAGCACATTTTGAAGTAGAAAACTGCACATGTAGCAGAGAACAAGGTCTCTCTACATCTCATATATCCCAAGTAAATCCATTCTGGCTAGTTTTTAACAATATCCTATTTTGTTTATGTTCACAACTCAACTTTCAGCCACAGGACTGTGTCCCACAAGGCCCTTTACCCTCCAGAAAGGGCCACTAATGAGAGTAAAACCAGCTAAAAAATTCCTGCAGTTACACCAAGGCCCAGAATATTTAGAAAATGGGATCCAGCTGGCAGGAATGCTTTTCTCAGTTCCATGTGGACAATTCTGTGTGCAAAGAGATGAGCAGGAGGAAGGCCCTGAAAATGGGCATTAGTGAGCAGTGCATTCTTAAGGAATCCAGTACTTTCCCTTCCAGGTGTCCTCCAACATTTGGGTTTTTTAATTAAAATACAAATAATGTCCATGTTCACCTAAGCATTGGCACACTCTGTCCACAAATACCACTATTAGGAAAGTTTTGCTGCATGTTTTAAAAATGGAACTTATTATTAATTCTTTTATTATTAGGAGTAGCTTATCATGAAATTAAAAACCAGGGGCTCTGTGTAAATTATTTTATTTCCTTCCTAGTAATTCTGCAAAGACACAAATCCAAGCTCCTGCTCACATTTGGTGACATTCCAAATGAATGATTTGATGCTCTGGGTAAGCAGGTTTGCTTTTTATTTCAGGGAACACTGCTGGGAAGCACCACAGAGGTGGCAGGTTCAGCCCAAATCCCACCCCAGTGCTGCATTTCCAGCCACTGAGGTTCTCTCAGCAAGTTTTTCCCTTAGAAAACCAAATGTAACATCCTCCACACCTGCATGGGCTGGGCACAATTCTGTCACAGCTCTGTCACCCTCAGTGAAGGAGTGGGCACAAAGTGTCTAGGTCCTAAGGAGGACCTGGATGCAGTTCTAGGAGCTAAGACACATTAGTTCATTACTTACATATTGGCATTAATTAGCTGTGCCTCGTTCTGCACCAGCAGCAGTGTCACCTCCATCAGGCTGCTCATGGCAGCTTCACGCACCCTGGGGACACACAGACACACAGAGAGCTGCATTTGGTTCAATAAATCCATCAGTCAGGTATTTGTGAGCAAAAACTCACAATAACAACAGCAGTGAGCTCTGAGAGCCCACTCAGATATGATTGACACAATCCAAACAGTCCATGTGACTCAGCACTGTTGGACAAGAATTTCTTATATAAACTGGGGAAATAAAATGTTTTCAAGCAGCAGAATTATTTCTTACCAATACTTTTCAGGCATTTGGCTCTTCCTGCCTGGAATGTAACAAAAGCAGGGCCAGATACTAGATCTGAACTATCTGATTGTTAACTTATTTTGTTAACATGAATTAATCTATATTGTTAACAACTATCTGGTTGTTAATTTAAAATCCTGAACACACATCTCTGTACCCTGAGATGCTTCATGCAGCTGCCAGACAGGTCAAATACTTGTATTTTACCACTTCATTAGCATGCCACACAAACAGCATCACCCACAGGTTCAACAAGGTTCTTCATATCTAAAAGCAACATTTATCTGCACACTTTCAAATTAAAATTATGGTTTCAGACAATAACATTAAGCAGCCTTTTCAAAAGCAGCATTTTACTCAAAATCAACTGCCAACAAATAAAAGACAACTCAAATTACTCTGTCACATTCATTCACAGAGTTTGTGGCTTCTCAGTACTGAGTGTCACTGCTCTGAGGCTTCTACACAGCATCAGAACTATTTTCAATCTGCAGATACTGGACTGGTTCCTGAATTAGGATAATTTAATGCTTTTTATTAACAAGCTCTACTTCAGGCTGGGCACACTTTGCTCACAAATATGTGCAGAGAAGTACCCTGAGAGGAGTAAGTTTGGTGGGGAAATTCCACATTTCTATGCTGTGTAATTCCACAGGATGGCAGGAACAACATGAACTCCTCATGATCTCTCCCATTCCAAGCTGACAGGAACCTCCAATCAGTGAGTGCTGGCACATCCCCAATTAGAGCTTCTTTGGAAATGAAGCACAAACCCAAAGAAGGACATGAATTTTGGAATTGCCTTTCCAAATCACTGTTACTGAAGGAACACAGAGCTTTCAGAGAGATGCAGTGTTACACACTGAATCATTCTGTGTATTAGGGGGACCTTGAAGACTGAGGAGTGCCATGAAAATAAGACTGCTATAGACCAAATATTACTAAGATCTTATTAATCTTATCAAGTTTACTAAATTTATTAATCTACCTATGCTACAGATTTCACACCAGCAGACATATTCCTACAGACTTATGATTTATTCTTGCAATCTGTGTAATTAAATCATTGAAACCCTAAACTTACAGAAGATTTTGATGATGCTGCAGCACAACTGAGGGTTTTTCTCCCTCCCAACACGTTATGCAGCTGCTCCCTCTCCTGGCAAAACATCCCCACGGCAGCAATGGGCAGCAGGAGACACCAGGCAGGACACATGTGTTGTTTCAAATAAAGATGTTTTAAATCCCTGCTTTGCAACTTAAATGCATTCCTGGTGTTCACTAAAAGGACCTGATGTCACCCACAGAACCAGAAAAAGGCTTAACTTTGGTTTTGAACATCTCCACATTCCCAAGGTCTGAGGAAGGACAACCAAAACTCGTCAGCCTCGCCTTTCACTTCCTACTTCTCCTCCTTATTCCTACCCGGGCTCAAATCTCCAAAGGCTTGGAGCTCTTGTTTCTAAGAGGTTTTGAAAACACACCAGGTTTTCTTTGGACACCACAGCTGGCCCTGGGTTCCAGCCCCCCTTACCATCCTCCCACGTCGCCCCGGCTGTCGGTGGTGTAGTCGGTCACCCCGGAGAGCAGCGTGCCATAGATGTGATCCACGTTCTCCCTGCACACATATTCCTGCTGGGACCCATCTCCCTTCACACCCACTGTCTGGCAAACCCTGCAGAAAAAGGAAAAGAAGGGATGGGAGGCAATTCACATCAAGCTTTGTTACGTTGCTTAATGAAATTCCCAATGCCTGTAACATCCACTACAGATCGAACGAGGAATTTTACTGGGCTGTATTTGAGGATTTCTGAGTTTGGGTTCAAAGGAACACTGGCAAAGCTGAGAGCTCAGCAGGGAAGTTGCTTTCACCTCTGTAACACTACAAAAAGGAACATGCTTCAGTATCTGAACTCTCCTTAAAATGAAGGCAGGAAGAAGAGCAAAGGGCCAACACAGTGTGCATTGAACCTGATGTTAAACTTCTTCACCTTGAAGACAGAGGGTTTGTAACAGTTTAAGTGCATAAAATATTAGTGTGTACTATTAACTGCACTGTTATATTCAACATAGAAAATATTCCTTTAAATAAAAGGCACAATTTCTTTAAATCAATTCAATTTTTTAAGATGGTGGAAAAAACGTATCTTCTTCCTCCTCAGCTCATTAAATTCCTAAAATTAAAGGAATTTACCTTCCTAAAGCTCATTAAAGGCCTTGAGAAAAGGAAACATTAAACTATACTCCAGGTGGTCAGTTAACTGATGAAAAGCTGACAGCACCCTCAGAGCTGGAATCAGGAGTGTGGTAACCCTCTGAATCAAAAATAAATTGAGCAATGGATATCAAGATGTGTGTGTGTGACAGGATAACTGATTTCAGGCCTCATCCTCCCAGCTCTCAGCAGAATGAACAGGAAAAAGCTCCTACAGAAAGACTGAAAATGAGCCAGAAGCAGGGATGAGAAACATACTTTGCAATTGCTATTAAGGCATCTCTCCTGGCTTCAGCAAAGCTCACATCTTCAGGGGAAATCACTGTCACTTTTTTCAGACCTTCCAAAACCTGAAAAAATACAAAGATTGAGATATATAAATCCAAAGCATTTGGATGCTAAATGTAGATATCACAGTAAAATGAGCTGAACCCTGTATGAAAGAAGCAAGAGGCAGCAGAGTTTGGATTCTCTCGAGGAGTGGCCTGCACATCTCTCCCTTCCCTTGGACCCACATCCCAAAGCAAAGGGATAATTCAACCTCTGCCTTCCCCATTAACACCAGTAAAGCAGCACTGAACATTAATTATCAGAAACTATGGCAAGCTCCACTCATGATGATTTTCTGTGCATTAGCACTCGAACCCTTTTGACAAAGACCTTTAATTATGATCATTATGATTTATTTGATTACTGTCACAGGTTTCACTCCAAGTGCATTGTGTATTTGTGTATCATTCCATGATCCTGTTCTCTCACCTGCTGGAGCCTGCCCTTCAGCAGAAATCTTGGAAGGGCCCCAAGAGCTCGTGAAAAGCCACAACGAATCATTTCCTCTGAGTTCTGGAGCTCTGAAACGTACTGTGTCACCAGCTCCTCTAGAAAAAACACAACTGCTGAGTGAAAACCAGCCACCACAGCATTGTCATTTCATATTTGGCTCAGGAAAAATATAAGGAAAAGATCCCCTAAACAAAGCAGCTGGAAAATTGTGTAATTTGTTACATTAAAATGCATAATACCTTTATTTTCTACAGGAAAAACATAAAAAATTAAAATGTTCACTTTTTCGTGTTTTCTGTCTAAAAATCTGACTTTGTATTTAGACTAATCCTACTCTTTCAGAGAGAGAAAAGTCAAACTTCTTAATTTTAAAGGGTTATCAAGTTTTAGACATCATAAAAATAAGTATAAGCACAAATTTCTGGGTAAGCACAGGGGAGCAAGTTCTTTTTATATTTATAGGTCCTCATTTTCTCTCATTGGATAAGTGTTGTATGTTAGGCAGGAGATCCCCAGGTTTGTGAAGATCAGTTATTTTAAGAGTTATCCCTCAGAAAACTCCTGATTGGAGCCCTGTTTAAGCACACCCACAGATCAGACCTGATCAGTGAGATCATTTCAGAACATTTTTCATACAGAAACATCAATGAAGTTGGATGTTTTGGAGGAGAAAGCTCCAGAAGAAATGTCCCCTGTGGCTCTGTGTGCTGGCACAGGACCCAGCAGGGACAGGGGCCCTACAAACAGCAGCAGAGTCAAAAGGCACAGCAATAAACCCAGCTGGNCAGGACCCAGCAGGGACAGGGGCCATACAAAGGAATAAACCCAGCTGAGCTTGGAAAAAGGAGCCTCACCAAACATGTCAAATTTTCAAGAAGAAAATGAGGGTGGACGAAAAAATAAAAGAAGAAAAGTCAGGTTCACATTTCTGCTGCAGTCTTTATCTCAGACTTACACACAGTGCTTCCTTTACCTGATTTTTCACATTAAACTCTCCTGTAAAATGCAGAGAAAAAACAAAATAGTCCAGAAAAGTTTCTCCAAGACAGCAGCAACAAGCACAGCTCTGATTCACACAAGAGCAAGGTGGTCCTACTGATCCCTCTGCTGGAGAGACACCTTTTAATCCTCAGAGAAAAAAGAACCAGAGATCCTGGCAAGATGACATAATTGTGCCACTGCTTACTGTAATCTAAGGTTTCAATGGTTGAGCAATATTTGCTAGAGGAAGAAAAAGCAGAGTTGCCATAAGAAACTCCCCATTCATCAGAAGTCAGGAGTGTTTCTTTCAAAGCCCAGTGCAAGGGACAGGCCCCAGCTCGTCCCTGCCACCAGGGCCAGGGGTGAGCAACACCTCCAGATAAGCACCTCTGTTATTTCCAACCTTCCAAACCACCAGGCTGTTAAAAGAGTCCTGAGGCCACAGGAAGATGCAGTGACAGCAAGATGATCTCAAACAAGTGAGGCTGTGACTTGGGAGTGGTGTAAATTTGGCATTTTAGCCAAATGACATGGCAACAAGCAAACAGGCAGCTCTTCACTTAGAACCACTCAGTAATTATGGTGGGAAGTGCAATGCAAATGTTAATTAATATTCCTCTAAGAGCCTTCAGCTTCATAAACCAACAGGGCCTATGAAGTGTCCACAATATTAATTCCACACAACCCATCCTGGAAGAATATTAAAAGGGAAAGTCAGCAAAACCAAAGCAGAACATTAAGACAGGAAAAGAAAAAGCAAAGAGAAGGTCAAAACAAACAGAGGCAAAAGTAGTGATTTAATAGAACTGCAGCCTTATAAGGACAGACTGAGAATGTCAAATTCCTAAAGCACCTGTGATTGGTGTTTTCATTTTAATCACCAAGCAACAGTGAAATACTGGTTAAATTTTACCAAAAGCTTTTTTTTTTTTCCCCCTAATCCCCTTGATCATGTCCAGACTTGTTTTAACTGGTCTATCTGAGGCACCTGCACTGCAGCTTCCACACAAACCCACATCCATCACACACTGTGGGGAGGACTTCTGCTACTGGATTTCAGCAGGCAGGAAATGTGGAAGTTTTATTGGTACAGAGATAAAATACATCTCTTTTTGTTTGTTTTTTAAAATATTGCATGTGTAATGGCACTTCTGTTATCATGTGTGGAGCAGGGTCCAGTGCACTCGAGGCCAGATGAAAGATGGAGTTGACCAGAATTTTCTAGAACAGCAAAATTGTCAATTCACAATTCTACTGCAGAAAGTCCCATGAGAAATTTGGTTTGTAAGTACAATTTTAACCTATTTGTGTCCCCACACCATCAAGGCCACATTGCCATGGTCCCTTCAAGGACAAGCCAGATGAAAAGTGAACCTAAAATCCAGGAAAAATCAATGAGACTTCAGAGGGGTCTAAATAAGTGCAGCAAGAGCTGCAGCCTGTAATTCCAGCAGATCCCTCCTGCCTCCTGACCTGGGCACCTCCTCGAGTGAGTTTTCCAGTCCACTTTTACAGAAACCTGAAACTTCATCCTTACATTAAATTTGACCTATCAAATTTTAACTAATTTTTAGCTTGGACTTAGCACTGCCTCCTCCTGCCCAGAACATTCTGGTTTTACTCATGACCCTTTCCTGAGGTTGTGGGGATTTTATCTGCCTTGGTACCATATCACATCTTCCCCTGCTGCCCACAAATCTGGCAGAGCCAAACTTCAGGAAGAAAAGGGCCATTTTGGGGTTTAGGTTTGTTTGGGCTTTTTTTTTTTGACAAAAAAATAGAAATTTAGCACTATATAAAGTATTTTAAAATCAGGACAAGCTGCTTTTATAGTTCAGCCCTAATGTTTTTGGGCCATGGGCTGCATGTAAATATATATGTAATAAATATTAAGTTCATTTTGGGAACAACTTTAAGGCAAATAAATAATAAGGTATTTTATGACCTGATTCAATAATGGCAAAAAATAGCAAAACAAATCAGTGTTTTATTAAGTGTATGTAAATTCACTGTCATATCTAGAAAAACAAGAATATAAATTGTTATTCTTAAAATATTTCTCTGTACAATCCAGCAATTTGTCTCTGATGGACAGGGTACAATCTGATCCTTGAAACAAAGACAGGTACAAGAAAAGCAGAACAAAAAAAAGCTGCTGATTCATATGGCCCTGAGAGAAGTTGAAGCCTCCTCCTGTACTGCTGATCCAAACACAAACACAGGGACTTTCACATTTACCAGAACTCTGGGTGTCCTTTTCTATCCTTTTCTCATCCCTTAATTCTTCTGTCAATCAGCCATGATCTCTGGCAGAGTTTATCAAAACAGGATATGAAAACGATTCACTTTGTAAAAATTCAGGATTTTAGAAACACATAATCTTTGTTTTACAGTGTGGAATAGGAAAGCAACATAAATTTGCCTTGAATTCATTATGGTGGTACCTTTTATTCAGCCTAAAGGCAGCAAAACCCCTGAGCCATTTCTTACACCTCATTTTTCACACAGCTTTCAGCTGTCAGTTATTTCTTCCTGAATTTCAACCTTGAACCTTCAGGATCAAGAATTTGAAGTCAGACATGAATCATTACCCTGCAGAACTGCATCAGCCTCTCCCCTCTCGTTGATGTAGAATTCATTGCACAGAGCAGCCAGGGCAGACACTGCAGACTCCTGCAACAGAGGACAGAAATGCATTTTACTCTCCTCAAAAGTTCCAGTTATAAAACATGCCAGCACTTTGAATAAATTGTTAATGCCAAAAGAATATCCTAAGAATTCAAATTTCTTTATTTAATTTCCTTCAGTGATTTGTTTACTCTCCAGTCTCCTCTGTCTCCCTTTAAAAGATGAGCTGTGAGGTACCTGAAATGTCTTTTTATCTTATTCCTAAAACCTAACACAATGAGCACAGAATGTTAAATTCACATTGTCTGTAAGCAAGGGCAGGCAGAAATTGCCTTTATAATTCAGCTGAGCCTTGAAGAGCACGAGATCAAACTGCCATGGGATTTCTTGGGAAAATGCAGGTGAATAACTGGAGGTGTTAAGGTCATGTGAATAAAACAGCATGAGACATCTCCAGCAGTGTATTTAATATTCAGAATCAGAGCAGTCTGACAGCACAGAAAAAGGATTTGCAGCAGAGTTTAATAGAAATTGTAAGCTCCTTGTCCTGAATAACTCTGGTAGCTCACACCAGTGCTCACAGAGCTACAAACTCCCCCAGTAGCTGTGGGCATCATCCAGAGCATTTTTAATTCTCACTGGAATACTCTGAAACCACACATAGCACAGGTACACCAAAACAGAAGCAAAACCCTCTAAATGTAACCACAGAGCCAGCAGGGAGCAGCTTCCAGCAGCATCACTGACTCCTCACCCTGCCCAGAGGTACAGACAAAAAAAATCTTTGGGATAACTGCTCCAGTGTCAATCAGAAAGGTCCCCTGGAATCCTGAGGAATTCAAAATACACTTTTTAAAATACCCCTTCTCACACATCTAAGAAACAAGCATTGAAGAACCAATAAGATCTCATAGATAATTCATCAAAATATTTCTAATTGATTTTTAATTCTGAATTTAATGTGACCACATGAAGGAGGGAAATGATTGTACCTTTATATGCTGTCGTGCAGCACTGGAAACAAGAGTGAGATGTCTCAGACTGTCATTTATTAACCACTGCCAACCACCTGGAACAGCAAGGAACATAAACAGCTTTAGCTTTTCTTACTTTCTGAACTCCAACATTCTCCATTTAATTTTTCCATTTCCAGCAGTTATCCAGCTCAGCCTGTGCCCTTGGTTTTCCAAACTGAACAAGGCTGTCACTCCCAGTACAGCCACTCCAGACTGGATTATCATGTCCCCAGTAAACACCCCAAGCCTGGTGATGCTCAGTTTTGCACATTCTATTTATTGTCAAATTAACAGCT
Source organism: Alaudala cheleensis (assembly GCA_013398995.1). Lineage (NCBI taxonomy): Eukaryota > Metazoa > Chordata > Aves > Passeriformes > Alaudidae > Alaudala > Alaudala cheleensis. Next base: position 69,069 of record VWYE01009057.1, on the reverse strand, counting down.
AAAAAAACCAATCTTCAAATTCCATCAGCATCTGCTGCAGTATTTGTCTATGTTTTTGGTATTTTTTAATGTGTTAGGCCACCCAATCCCGTTAATTTTGCTTTTTTGAACAGCATGATTTGTTAATATTTTAGTTTAATGAACTTGTTACAGCCATGGAAGGTTATTTCAAACAGGACCTACCAATGATGGGATCTCCTCTAAATGGCATTTTTGATAGAGACAGCTTCTCAATTAAAGTGCAGACTGTAAGAAAGAAAGTTTGGTAATAAGATAAATCCCCCTCCAGAAAAGAGCAGTTGTAGCAATTTTGAAGAGGCAACCACAGGAAGTTACATGAGAATTAATTTTAAATTGAAGAATATCTGCAAATACCTGTTCAAAATAAGAGAAATTAAAAACTGCAAGGAAATTGCATTTGTACAAAATTCACTGTGATGCAGTAAATGTTCTCTGACATGAGTTAGTCCCATCATTCATGCAAATCCCTTGTTTGGTGGGATGTTTTCCCCCTCTGCCATTCAAGGTGTGCATACACACATCAGCAATGTGTGTTTTTTTCCTATGCAGTCTGGAAATGGCAGTGTAGCATCAGTGACAGTGAACCAAGTGAGACAAGGATGGTATTACAGCCACTAAAAACTATTCAAATATATTTGACAGGTTCTCCTACTTCTTACTCACATTGTTTTTGAACCTCCAAGGAGTGGCATTTGTTCCCTGCACAGAGCTGGGAGCTATGAAACTGGATGCAGCTTCATTCCCTTTGATACTTGGAATACATGAGCACATCCTTTTCATAATAAATTCCTCATTATTTTTATCTATCAACTTATAAAAGTTCCATGCTTACAAACCCACTTTGAGAATTGTATTTTTTAAGTGTTTTGAGGCTTTTTTTGGGGAATGGAGATGAACACAGTAAACACTGCTGATTTTCTGTCCAGCAGATTGACTCTATTGCTGAAATGAAAACTCAGTATTTAGGGAATACCATTATCTCAGTTCAAATAAATGAATTTGGTACAGCTCCATCTCACACCTGTCTGCTTTAGAGCTGGTGGAGAGGAGGGAAAGGACAGAAGAAGGTGCTCTATAAAGTAATGCCATTGTTTTTTTCTCTCCTCCCACAATTTGATTTTTGACTCTTCCCCTGGGCTCTGTACACAGCTCATCATCTTCATTTATAAATCAACTCACTGGGCTCCAAATCTACTCTTGAACTCACTCCTCACTGTGGCAATGTCACTCAAAATCCTCTCAGTGCTGTGTGTCAGCCTCCCTGTGCTAATATTTATTCACAGACAAGGTGAAGTGCAATGTGACTAAACCCAATTCTCTTGGGGTTCCTCCTTAGCTCTCTGCACTTCTTTGTGCTCTGTTGTGGTTGGGACCATCATCTTCATTAGACATGCAGGCAATTTGTGGAACATTTTCCATTCTTCTCTTATTCCACCTACACAGCTGGATCATGCCAAAAGTCTGCCATTTGTACTTCTCCAAAACCATGAAATTCAGCTGCTTCAAAGCTAAAACAGATCACAAAACCCTCACTCCTTCAGCTTGCATTCTGATGTTACTCAGCTGTAATCTCTCTCAAATCCCCTTGCTCTTCCACATCAGCACTGAAGCTCTTTTCCCCACGAGCTCTGGCTGCCTTCAGATTATACAGGCTGGAATCTGCTCTGCAGCACTTCCTTCATTCAGCTCCCAAGCAGGAAACCAAGCTGGCATCATTTCCTCATCCACCCAGCCTCCTTCTTCCTGCAACACCCTTCCTTTTTTACAGCATAGAACAATCTTCCAAATCCATCTTTTCTGTGGTGCCACACTCCCCACAGACTGTTGTTTATATGGTCTTGATGCTTCACTTCTGTGCACACGTGCTGTGATAAAATCATCATTTCCACCATGGCTTCTGTCTAGAAGTGCAGATTTTATCTCTTCTGGAGAGGAATTTCAGTAAATCACTGAAGGGAGACAGTTCAACCCTGAAACAACATCACTGTGTGCAACAACAACAAGAGGGCACAGTGTGCCACAGAGCCCAGAGGCACACTGGGTTATTCCAAGTGTACTGTCACCCCATGTCCTGGTGCTCCCACCTGCTGATTGGCCTCCAAAGTCTGTATTTTTTATTTACTGTGCAGGCTTTTACTTATACATTCAACACAACACATGCAAAACAAACTGGAAACATGTAAACAGCCAAATTCCTCAGGGCACCTCTGGTACTCACCAGCTGGTCTCATCAGTTCTCCACCTAAACCCCTGCAAAAACAGAAACAGCCTTCAGAGAACAACCTGAGTGTACACCCTCCACAGTGAGGCAAAAAGCACCTCAAAACCATTTCAGACTGAAAGCAGAGCACAAAATACACACAAGTTTTGTATCTGATCAACTCTGCTTCCTTTTAAATCAATCTTTCTTGATTTCAGCGTGATTAATACAAACATCTCCTGAATATTGAGCTTTCTTCTTGCAAAAATGCACTTCCAGTCTCCCTAATCTTTAATGCAAACAATAAAAAGACTGTCAAGTTCATTCTGCTTTTCTTTTCACTTGCTTCAGAAACATTCCAAACCCTGGCCAAAGGACTTTCCACTCACACAGACTCTACCAGCTTCTGATTTCCACAAGTGGAAAGGAACTACATGCAATTTATGAATAAGTGTGTCACCTCAGTAAAACTAACAGAAACTTCCCAATTCCCATTTTCACATATGTTAACTGGTTTTTCTCCTGGTGAAATGCATCACCCTTCTCCTTTCCTGCTCAAGCCCTCCCAGGTGATTCTGTGTTTATCACCACAAGAAACACATCAGAAAAATGGAGAGAAACAAATGGTTCAAGCCACTTCAGACCCTGCTGAGGTAAAGGTGTGTCCTCAAGGATGGTTTCACCAGGTCAGAGCTCAGCCCAGTTCTCCTGACTGAACACGAGCCCAGTAACAGCACTGGGAGAAGAAAATCTGAACTGGACAGAGAGTGGAGAGAGGGAAAAGCATCCTGGAAATGGCAGGGCCTGATTCCATTCTTGGGCTTCTCCTGGCTGTGGGCAGAGACTTCTCCTCACCCCACTGAGCACTCCCTGCTGCTTGTCTGGATCCCCATGCCCGAGGCAGTGCCTGAGGTGTTTCACTCCCTGTCACCCTCTGTGGCTTCACTGTTCCATTTTGTGAACCTTTGACCTCCCTTTCCTTTGGATATTTCCTCCCTTGACTCCTCACTGTCTCTCTTCACTTCTGCTGGAATATTTCCTCCCTGAGGTGTGCCAAACCCTTAATCACCTGTTTGCATGTCCCTGCTCTGGCAGAAACTCCCAGCAAGGGGAGCAACAACAAAGACTTGTTTATTTGCTTGTTGTTTTTTATTTATTTTAAATGTTTTCTTCCCTCCCCACAATAAGATTAATAGCTGTGCTCAGAAGGCCAGCTTAGCAATCCTAACAACTCTTAACTTTGTTCTCCAATTTATCCCTTCACAAGTCTGAACATTTGAAACACATTTTTCCATTCCACACAAGGAGGTCCCTTCTGTCACATGCTCTGGGTTTCTGAGTGCTCAACAATTTCATTTTGTGTTTCAGGTAACACAGAGGTGCCAACTCCACAATATTCTCATTTGCCACAGGCCAGCACTTCCTCCAATTGAGAAACTCTTGCTTTCCACAATCAATATATATTGGGCTTAACTTAATAACCCCCAGCTCAGTTTATCACTGTAGGAAGCAAGCACAGATTCTACATCCTCATGCTGATAAGGTCTGTGCATTGCACACCCCACCTTCCTGCCATGCTGTCTGCTCTCCACCTTCTGAAAAATTTAAATCACAAAGCAAAAAAAAAGTGATGCAAGGAGTGGAGACAGCAGCAAAAGCAGGTGACTGATGTGGCAAGCCTTCCTTCCTCTTCCACACTCCTTCTCCCCTTTATGGTGCCTTCACCCATTCCTTGCCTTTTGTCTGCTGCCTTGCTGCAAATGAGTGTAAAATAATCACCTTGCAAATGTGTTTGGTGTGCAGCAGAGTCTGCTGATGCAGGGATTCAGATATGGACTGCTCTGCTCCAACTACAAAGCAACAACTGACTCACAAAGGCTGCTCCTCTCCATTTCCCTGCAGTGCCAAGAAGGAAGTCAGGCCACTTCAAGCTGTGCTGATGGTAATAATTTGAGTGCTATCCCTTCCTCTGGCGTTCCACCAACTCCAGTTCATTCCAGTTTGGAGCCTCTCTGGGGATTGCTGTCCCCATGCAAGAATGCAGAAAGGTGACAGGGATTTGCATAGCAGCTTTTCCACGTGGCACAAACTCCAATCCAGCCCCTCTTGGGTGGCACCATGACCTGTGTGTGCTCCTCTGCAAAGCTTCTGTAAAGAGCTGGTTCTTGCCCAGACCCCAAACATTCTGTATGTCCACAATAAAGCTGTTTTTTTCCCCTTTCTCATGCATATTTCACTTTTAAGAACCAAGAATTCTCTGGTGATCCAAGATCCTTCCTCAGCCAGTGCTTGGTTTGTCAAACATGATGCACATCTCTCTATTAACTTTATCTCTCTCCACAGTATTTCACCAAATTAAAAAGATACAGATCTCCCTAATTCAGAGATGCTGAATTTTGCTGTACAGTCAGTATTCTTTCTTTTTTATTCCAAAGACACATCCACAAGTTGCATCACATTATTAGATGTACCTGTTTCAAGCTTTAATTATTAATTCAATTTGCAAATTGACTGATGCAGTGCCCAGCTTCCAGCAGCTCCTAAGCATTCCTTCATGTGTGCAGTTCCACAGCAATGCTTCTCTCCTAGAAACATCCTGGAGCTGAGTCACAATTTATGTGTGGAAAAGAAAATATATAATCCCTGGCAGAACTGACAAATGAACATTACTGACCTAAGAATGACAGCACCTATTTTGTAATTACATTGGCTTGAATCAGAACCAGTGACAGTGCTGTTCTCAGGGCACAAAGAAGTTCAAAGTACTTTTGTGGATTTATTTTTTTTAAATTATTTTAAGCCTGCTGCTTTTTGTGAGAAAGCCAGAATTCCTCTTTAAGATAATAAAAATAACTGAAGCTGTTTGGAAAAGCATCTATGATTTCACAGATATTCAAATCTGAAGCTAAAAGTACTGGAATAGCTGAAGAGATTCAGCTGTAAATACTGGATTTTGGAAAGCTGAGAACACCTATTTCAGCTCCATATGAACATCAACCAGGCATTTTCCTTGGGAATTCTTTGTCCCAAATAGAACTGAGGTATCTTTAAAGGTCCAGGCTGCCCATTCCCTGGGTTTTGGAGGTACAGAATGGCTTTATCAGAGGGTACACAAGGGGCAAAGAGAAACCCCTGAGCACAGCTGAATAGATTAACAAAGCTTTCATGTCCAGCCCTTCAAGATGTACAAAATAAACCACACTGACATGAGAAACACCACGTTTAAGCTACTGTAAATTCATATGCCACACAGTATTCTAACATCAGAATGCTACAGGTGAAATCCTGGCTCTATGAAAGTAAAAGCTTTCCCAGTGATTTCAGTTTGTAGCAGAAGGATTTGCCCTTCTAACACTTGAGAGGACAGTGCAGCAGTGCAGCAGTGCAGCAGGCTCCCACAGAGCCACCCAGGCACTGGCTGCACCAACCCATTCAAACATGGAAGAGCTGTTTAGCTGAGCTTTGTTGCAAAGCTGGAATTCTTTGCTGATTAAGCTCCTATGCCTAAAAATCCCTTTCAGGCAGATGGATGCCAAGAAACACATTTGCCCCGAAACCATCAAGATTAGTTACAACCTTCCAGGTGTTTGAAAGGAGACAAGTTTCTCTTTTGCCCAGCACCTGTCACCACCTGCGGGCTCCTCACTCTGCTGGAACAGCCGAAACTTGGGAAGGTGCTGCCTCAACTGCCACTGCCCTGCTGCTCCTGGAGCTGCTGGGGCTGCCACAGCTGACGTGCTGCACACCCAGGCAGTGCCTGCAGAGCCTGCAGAGGCTGCAGGGCTGAGCTCACAGCAGGGCTGGCTGTGCAGCACGTCCTGCACCCGCGGGGAGTGGCTGAGGAACACAGGCGGAATATCCCGATGTGGCCAGGACAGCACAACACATCCTGACATGGCTGGAACATCCTGATAGATCCAGAACATCTCAATACATCAGAACATCCTGACACATCCAGAACATCTCAATATATCCAGAACATCCTGACGCATCCAGAATATCCTGATCCAGAACATCCCGACACATCCCAACACGGCCAGAACACCGCGATATATCCAGAACAACCCCATACAGCCACAACACCCCGACACAGCCACAACACCCTGACATAGCCACAACACCCTGACACAGCCACAACATCTCAACATGGCCACAACACCCCACACAGCCACAACACAGCCAGAACATCCCGACACAGCCAGAACATCCCGACACAGCCAGCTGGGATGGAACCCCCACCCAGGGCCAACAAACACAAGCTCTGCTGAAATCCAAAGTGCACTGCAACCACCTGCAGGCAGCACAGCACCTCCAAATCCCTGCCTGAGCATTCAGGCCTGTGGTGGCAGACTCAGAACTGGCTACAAGGAAGCTAAAAAATATTCTGAATATCTGTTCAGCTCAATAGACACTCAAGAAGCTCAGATCAGAGGAGGCAGTCTCAGAGAATCTTAACACAACTGCTATTAAAATACTGTTTTCTTGAAGACTTTTCATATTATTGAATCACAGAATTATTTAGGTTGGAAAAGACCTTTAAGATCATTGTGTGCAACCACTGCCAAGACCAACCTAACCCCTTTTAACATGTCTTCAAAATGTGTTAAAACCTTTCTAATTGAACACTTTCTAACATATCTTTTAAATCTAGCTTTTCACAGACAGCAAAACCCAGGGATGGTGATTGCACCACTGCCCTGAGTAACCTGTGAAAGGGCTTCATAAACCTTTGAGTGAACTATTTTTTTCCAACATCACTTTAAACCTTCCCTGATGCACCTTGAGTTCATTTCCTCTTTCCTATCACTTGTTACTTGAAAGAAGGAGTATTGAGAATGAGCCCAAGGTCTCAGATGCACAACAGAAATAGATCTGCTACCAAAAAAAAATAGCTATTAACCATGCTGGTGCAGTGGAAGCAGAGTGGACATGAGGCTGACCCTGTGTTTAAACCAGCAGAGTGCCTTCCTAACTCAGGTAACACAGCTGAAGGCAACAGATGCCACCAGGTTTCATCTTCAGTTTTTACACATAAAAGTATCATTTAAACCAAATAAAATGCAGCCCAATTTTTGTAACTTTATAACCTGCACAGCCCTAAACAGGCAGGGGAGGCAGATGCTCCACAGGGCATGGTTTGCATGTTCCTTGGTGTAACCCCCACCCAGAAACCCAGAGACTGCTGCACAGCCCACAGCTGGAAGTGCACATGCAAATGCTCAGAGCAACCAGCTCCTCCAGACAAACCAGTGCATCAGATGTGTCAGGATCAAGGCTGATGGCAGGAAGTACACACTGATGTGCCTGGACTTGCAGGCTCCTTTGTACTATGGCAAAGCCAGAAAGGGCTTCTGCAGGAGGATAGAAAATACTTGGTTTTTTTTTTTTTAATGGTAATGTGGTAGAAGATGGGATTTTCTACAATTAGCATAAATAAATCTGAATGCTTCAAGTGTATTCACTGAGAGTGACTGCAGTATAACTCAAAACATGACTGTGTAAAGGATAGTTTAAGGCCATTTTTTCAAAATCAGGGTAAAGATGGTGCAAGAACTGCCACACAAAGGAAGATGGCAGAGCAGCTCTGTGCAGGTCTCCACTACAGCACTTTGGATTTCTCCTGGTTGACTTGAGGTCCTTATGGACTCAGCAGAATCAGACAACCAAGAAACTCATGACCCATTTTCCAGCTTAAAATTTATAAATTGTAACTTTGAAAAAAAATATTTAAAAAACCCAAAATCCAGCATTTCTGTACTTTACTTCCTTTTGTCTCTCTCAGAGGACAAAAAATTCTCTAGACCTGCTTGATCAAAGCATTAAAATCCCCTCAGTCCCTGACAAGGCTGTTCAGTGGCCAGAAGTGAAAGCAAAATATCTAACAAACACTTGAGACATGTGGCCAGATGCTTTTTGTTAATACAGTTAAAAAACCTGAAACACAAATGAAAAACCCAGGTTTTCAACATTCCTCCAAGATGTTGTTACCACTGAAAATTCCCAGTAGCAATTTCTCCAATGGAAATCTTTGGAATATTATGTGCAATAATTACTCATCATGAAACGAGTTTGGCTTGTTTCACTAAATGCTTGCCCAGCAACACTCAAATTGTTGGCTTGTTTTTATAACCTAGTTTATTTTCCTTGTCCCATTTTGAAGGATTTTATGGGCACTGATATTTTACAATATGGATTAGGGCAGACATCTCTGTCTCTGCTGAGTATGAGAGCAAACAGCAGTGAATCAATCTTGGAGCTGAACTAGAACTCTTATCTAGAACAAAAACATTTCTGTAGGCATCTTATAAATACCATTAAGTGCAAGAAGTGCACATTATGACAAAAACAAATTACACCCAAGCTCCACCCTGACATTAAAGAATTTATGGAAGCCAAGAGAGCCACCCACAGAGACATGAATATACAGTATCAGCACTGAGCCCATCTGCCAGCCCAGGCTCACTCAGGGCTGGAAGTGTCACCTTTCTCTGGATGATCCCTCAAGAAGTACATTTAATCACTTCTTGATTAAAAAAACTTGCAGAAAAAATTCTGTAACCTGTAATTAATAATTACATTAAAAACTAGTTCAGGTTTACTGCTTTTAGGTAAGGCACATGTGAAGAAGTGAACTAAAAATGACCCAAAAATGTTGTCAGTTAAAGGAGGAAAAACCCTCACTTGCATGTACAGTTACTAGGGAATACAAATCATCATGATTTGATTTCCTTAAATTTAGAAGCAAGCTCTGAAGTCACACACCAATTTTAATTCACATTTACTTAACAGTCCCTTAAGCAATATCCCTTAATTTCCTGGAAGCTACAACAAATAGGAAATGAAAAACAACTTAGTGAAAACTCATTTACATTTTCTTTGTCGCAAGAGTTGAAAAATTGCCCTGAACCTTTTGCAATGCTCTTGTCACACAGGATGGAGAAAGAACTCTGCAGCTCAGGGAGGGAGGGAAGGAAAGGAAGGAAAGGAAGGAAGGAATTTGAGGTGGGTGCCATTAATTGTACAAACCCTTTACCAAATCCTGGTTTCATTCCTTTTAACTGACATTTTTCAAGATGAAAAATGATGGGTTTGCATCTTGTTTTCTTACCTGTACAACTGACGACTGCAAAGCTGGGGTGGAAAAATAAAAAACCAACACATATTAATATTAATTGAGTTTGAGCTAAGTATTTTCATTTTTCCCCCTCACATGCAATGCCATTTACTGTGAGCTGTGCTAAACTTCAGCTAATTTAAAAAATAAAATTCAAAGGGAAAACCTCTTTATAACAACTTCTCTATACCCATTTGAGCTTTGTTTAAAAAAAAAATCTATTTAACACATTCATAAAGCACTGACTTCCTGAATTCCAAACTCAAGCTGCTCCTGCAGCCAGTTTGGCTTTTTAAACCAGATTTGCTTTCCACCATTGGCCCTTTTACAAAGATGACAGACTGCCTTGTCTGATCACTGAAAATAACTTTGGAAGCTACAGACTGAACAGAAAAAAACAAAGGCTTAAATGTGACTGAAAAATCTTTCCTAATGTTACAGTAAGCCATCATGAAAAATCAGAGATTATCACATTTCTGTGTAGTAAAAGCCAAAAACCCCAGATTATTTAAAATTGAGAGTTAATGCAACTGCATCATAACAACTTAAGGCCACTGGAAGTGCAGAGAGGTGCTGAGCAAGCTTTGACATTTCCACATGAGACAGGTAAAGGAGGACAAAGGTGCTTTTTCAACACCAGCTGTGCCCAGAATGAAGCAGGCACCTGTGGGCTTTGGGGGGTGATGGAGAATCCTGACAGAACATCAGAGCTGGCACTGAGGGTTCTACACATCCTGCAAGGACCTGAATGCTGCAGAATTGTCTGTTCCATGCTGGGGAAAAAAATCCACCAGCATGGGATGACTGAAAGTGAAAGGGACAAATTAAGGAAAATTATCTCCATAGAAATACCTGGAAGTGCTTCTGAGCAGAGATACAGAGAATGCATCAAGTGAAATGCAGGAGATGATTTTTGAGGTCAATAAACAGGAAATTAAGGATGCAGTGACAAGGACTGGGCTCCCCAGATGTCCCCTGAGCACAGTTATCCCCAAGGCCAGGCAGGAGGATGCAGGGGGAGCAAAGACAGAGGGAAAAAGAACCAAAGCAAGCCCTTGAGGCATTTCAGAAATGGGAAGGACAGCACCAGAGCTGGGGTTCAGCAAGAGGCACAGGAGCCCCCAGTGTCACTGTGCAGGACACCCAGCTGTCACAGGGTCTGGGGGTGCCCAAACCACTCTTTGGGACAAGGTTTGCTCTTGGCACAGGGTTCAGGAAGGTGAAGAACAGCTGCCTTAATTGTAAATCTTTGTTAAATCAGATTTATGCTGGCTACAAACCTCTTGGTGAATTTGCTTGAGTCCCTCCAGTGATTCTTCACTGAAATAGTAAGTTACAGATCTGTAAAAGTACACAACATTTTTAATGCAGATTTCCTCATCATGCTGTAAATATTTTTTTTCATAACATCATTGTGCTTTCAAACAGAAAACCAATCATTTGATTTTTAAATTACACTCCACAGAAATATGCAATATCTATTTTTAAATAGTTAGCAAACATAACAACAGCAATTCTTTCCTTATCATACAGAAAACTATTCCACAAGGCTTACAAAAAAAATCAGTGCCACTTCCTAATAACATTCTAATTGCCAATACTCTGATAACCCTTCTTAGCTCAGTTGTATTTTTAGACTCCAACACTTCTGTTGTTTTCCCATCTATTCCAAGTACTTCCTACTGCTAAAAATGATCTGTTTTTCTTGAACTTGAACACAAATTCTTTTGTTGAACACTCCTGGCAAATGTAAGTAAATACACAGATATACTTTTATATTTAGCTGCATTCATCAGTATTTAATCATTCTCACTCAATGAGCTGCTTGAGGAGGTTTTTCTCCAACCTTGAAGACAAAAGATTCTTCCTACCCAGGAAGACATCACACTTATAGGGAAAGAGGAATGAATCTGTATTTAACTGTTCAATTCTCCAAAAAAGGCAGCAAATGATCTCTTTCCTTATTATGAATTTAAGACTGGAGTCTTAAATCACTAAATAAAGTGTGAAGGCTCAGCATCACCCTTAAAAACAAACCAAAATTCAGTGGAAACTCAGTTCAGTGAGATGAAGATTTCCATAATTATACTCAGGAAGCTTTTAATAGAGCAGACATGAAAGGAAAATTTATAGTGTAGATAATGTAGCATGAATACCTATTATTGTCCTGTGCCAGTTTACAGAGAGCATGGGTGATCTCAGCACAGGCAAGGATTGCCCCATGGCGTGTGTGCAGATCTGAGCCCACTGATAAGGGCAGGAGTCTTGGCAGAACTGAAAGAGATTTAATTTATATTTATTTCTTTTTAAACAAAGCATATTGACACATCACAGTTCCAAATGGAATTCTGCCTGCATAGAAGTAAAACTGGAAAAGCATTTCTGTAAAGTCAGGTATCCTGGGGACTTTGTGAAAAACAAGTTTTGATGAAGTAAATTCTGATTTTACACACTGAGCTTTTTTATACTCCCAACCCCCTCCCTGGCTGGAGTAAATTAAATAACATATATTAGTATTACTGCTGTTGGGCACTGAGCACTCAGGGGAGTGGGGCTTGGAGTTGATTCCCATGTAAGAGCCACCTCCCTGGATATGACAGGAGCCAGGCAAGGTGTGCCCCTGCAGAGCCCCAGGGTTGGAAACGCTGCCAGTGCAGCCTCAGGACCTGCAGTGGGCTCAGCAAAGGACCCTGGGCTCCTGCCAGGGACCCCCTGATTCCACACACAGCCAGAAAGGAATCCCTCTGCAGACGTCAGGCTGGACAAGACAAAACACATCCCCCACCCTTGCCAACATCAAAGCCCTTTCAGCAGGAGCTGGGGATGTGAGGGGCAGCTGCTGGAGCTGTTCCTAAACAGCTGCACACATTTATTCACCTCAGAACCAGCAGAGTCCAGGGGTATCTAATTCCCACACCCCAGATAAAAACCAAGCTGACAGGAATTTATAAATTTTTGCATGAAAACAGGTAAAGCCATCAGGGTCACTACACTGTATGAAGTAACAGGGGAAATTCTAATTTGTATTAAGTAGATTGATTAGAGCTTTGGAGGTTTGTGCTGCCTGAGCTCAGCCTGGCTGGGCAGAGCTCAGCTGGTACCTACCCACGTTTGCCATGTACTCAGGGGCCTGGGGGGTGATGTTGTGCAGAGCTTTGGTTGCCAGTTCTCGAATAACACTGCAAGAAAACATTTGTGAGGGTCAGCAATTCAGTGAGAGCAATGTGTCAAAAAAATAATGTGAGGAAGGGACTCCTGCTGATGCCTTGGGAAGGCTGAGCTGGAACAGAGACTGGACAGAGCTAAAGTAGATATTTATTGAAAGGCTCTAGGACACACCTCGGGCAGGACAAGAGCCTGGCCAGGGCTACACCCAAGGTGGACTCAGAATGGTCACAAAATGGTCACAAAATGGACCCAAAATGGGCACAAAATGGATCCCTGGTCACAAAGTTTCACACTTTTATAAGTTTTGGTCCATTTGCACATTGGGGTTTAATTGTCCAATTCCAGCTCCAGGCTGGGAGGTCTCATCCTTCTTGTTCCTCCCCTCAGCCCAGCCTGGTTTGTGCTTTTGGGCCTGAAAGTTGTCCTTGGTGTGCAGCAGGGACAGGATTTGTTTTGTGTCCCTGTTCTGTGAAGAGCTGAGTGACACTGAATGTGAGCTCAGAGCTGCACCCCAAGGCAGCACAGAATTTGGAAAACACAAAAGCTAAAGCTTAAGGCATTACTGCCCCAGCCAAAACCCAGGCAAATATTCAAAATTACTCTCTGTCCATCCTGTGCTTCCCCCTTGTCAAAAAGCCACCAAAAGCCAAGAGCAGCCATGCAGGCAGCTCTGAGTGATGTGAGAAGAGCTCAGAGAGAAGGAAAAACACCAGTGGGGCTGCTGGAACCTGAGGGCTTGTTCTGTGCACTGCAGTAAACTGTGATTATTTCTCATGATGCAAACTGTGATCAGCACTGATAGAATCTCCCTGGTGTGATTTGTACACATTTCAATCTTCCTGAGCACTGAATGTGAGTAAGCACCATCTCTATGCATGAAATCTGCTTTAATGAGGATAATTGTATGGTGACAGTGTTTACCCCTCACATACACTATCCACCATATAACTGGGTTTTATTAATCTATTAACAGATTGAGGTCATGGCCAAAAGACAAAATTCATCAATCTGTTTAAGTGATAATCTGTTTGGGAGGTACAGATGATATCACCTACTACTTGCCCAGTAGTAAATGCTGCTGCAAAGTCAGGTGTGAGTAAAATTTACAAAAATAATCTACAAAAGCCTCATATGAACAGTCAATTCCTGGATATTAATAATTAGATTTTATGAACTTACCCATCCCAGTGGTTAATCTTCATGTTAACTAAATGATCAATCATTGGCTGTGTGTACTCAGGAAAGCCAGCAATATACACACTGAAAAAGCAAAAAAACACAGATATAAATTAGAAATATAATCCAGAGCCAGAGAGAACAGAACCAATATCTGTGTGCATTTTAGCACAGCCTGTTCCAAAGGTTTCAATCCTCTGGTTTTAAGCCAACCAAAAAATGACTTAAATGTGCCTTTTCCTAAATGAGATGCAGCTGAATGACAGGATGGGAAATATTCTGAATTATTGGAAAAACTTAAAATCACTTCTGTAAAACTTTCTAATTCTTTAAAAAAACCTTGTTCTATATAGAACAAGCTTGATATTCAATCCCATTGCTACATTCCAGAAAATCCAGATGTATATATTAACTTGAATAATTATTTCAGATTGGAGAAACACATCCCTGATATCAACTACAAGACAGAAGAAGAAGTTACAGAACTGTGTTACATCTTCCTAAAGACAATGGTCCAAAATGGAAAAGGGGTTTTCAATTTGTCCTTTTTAAAACTCAGACAAATGCAGGAAGTTAACAGTGACAAAAGCTGCAGAGTTCAGGGGTGAGCTGGAACTGCAGCACCCATTCCCTGAGGAACCTGCATTACCCAACTCACAGCCACATCTGCCTCCCAATCTTCAGCAGCATCAACTACACAAAGCCAAGGTCAACACAAGAGAAGTGAAATGTTTTTTTCAGTACATCTGATGAGAGTTAAATCACCTTGGGAAGCCCAACAATCAGCAGGATGTGTTTGTGTCAGGAGGGCACAAAGGGACTCATGGATTAACCCTAATTTCATCTTTTCGTATCTTTTGAGTGATTAACTTTGCAGTTATTGTTTCTGAGTAGTCAAATATATATTTTCCTTTAGTGTTATTCAGGGAAAAATCAGGAAATAGACAAGAAGCTGAAGTATTGACCAAAATAATGACAGCTTGAACATTTTTTGAAAGTAATGGAATGAAGGAGATGGCAAATATTTTACAAAAAACCAGTTTGATTAATGGCACTGAATGTGGTTCCAAAGAAACAACCTTCTAAGTGCATAAGGCTATTTATAAAAAGATTTAGAAATTTATTCCTCCTGCTGAACTGATTAAAGAAAGAAATCAACAGTAAAAATATTTTCACTTAGCTATGTGGCACTGGAACAAAAACTCTGGAAATCACAGTGAAAAAACTAAAAAAAAATTCTAAATTGAAAAGTCAGAATAACATAATAGTAGAAGACAGAAAATAAAACCTGCTTTGTCACTTCTGCATGTTTTCAATTTTCTGTTAGTACAAACTCCCAGAGTTCCAGAGATCACATGGCTGCCATTCACATGGATCTTGAGCTGCATGGAAATACCAAGCTCCTGCATTTCCCCATCTCCCGTGGGTGGGAGCCCTGGGGAAGGCTGTGGGAGGAGGGTGGGGACCCCAAGAAGGGCTGACAGTGGGTAAAAGGTGAAGGCATGAACAGGCTGAGATGATTCTGCACAAAAAGGACAATACAGAGGTGGACAGATCAATAAAAAAAAACAGCTGAGGTGAAGACAGAGGGTTCCAGTAGGGATTATCTTCAAAAACTCCCAGTGGAAGTCACAAAGCTGGCAGTGGAGCATGAACCATCCTGAACCTGTCTGCAGTTTGTGTTCCCCAAGGACATCAGCTGCCCCACGGGGCAATTTCCTGTCTCCAATGGGTGAGTCACCCGTGGGTGCTGTGCTGCTCTCCCCACCCTGGCTCTGGACACAGGCTGGACTCCAGGCCAGACTGTCTGAGACAGCTCAAGCCAGACCCAGCCCTTGCTCTGTCATTTCCTTGTGAGGAAATGCAACATTCTGCTCCTTCTGGCCATCCAGTCTGGCTCCAAACTCTCCTGCTTTCAGCAGCTCAGTGTTTGCAGAGCTGGCTCTGTACTCCAGAACCTCCAAACTCCCCTGGTTTCAGCACCTCTGTGTTTGCAGAGCTGGTTCTGTATTCCAGAACCTCCAAACTCCCCTGCTTTCAGCAGCTCTCTGTTTGCAGAGCTGGCTCTGTACCCCAGAACCTCCAAACTGCCCTGCTTTCAGCAGCTCTCCGTTTGCAGAGCTGCTCTGAATTCCTTTTCCAACCACACCAGCCCAGTCTGGGTTCAGTCTGTACTGCAGGGATCAGTCTGGTTTTTCAGACATCACTGCACTCAGTGGCCAGCTCTCCACTGAGCTGACACAAGCACTCCAGGTAAAGGTCTGTGCACAGACCACAAATGCAATAACTTGGGCAAACTGTTGTTTTTAAAATGGGTATGACTTGATNCGTTTGCAGAGCTGCTCTGAATTCCTTTTCCAACCACACCAGCCCAGTCTGGGTTCAGTCTGTACTGCAGGGATCAGTCTGGTTTTTCAGACATCACTGCACTCAGTGGCCAGCTCTCCACTGAGCTGACACAAGCACTCCAGTTAAAGGTCTGTATGCAATAACTTGGGCAAACTGTGTTTTTAAATGGGTATGACTTGAATTTTTCACCCACATCAGAGTCTATCTGCCATCATAACAGCCTCTCCTTTGACTAAAACTCTTCAAACCTCCCCATCTTGTCCAGCCTTGAGCAGTTTAGACAATTTTGTGACACCTCTTGGCTGCTTTCTCCTTGTAGTCAAGGAAATCATGGCCAAGATTTCACTCTGCCTCACACATGATAATCATCAGTTCAGTGCAAAAATTAAAAATATCATTTTGATTTACTTAAAACCATCAGTATTAAACAATGTTCAGTAAGGTGAGGCAATCATTAGGTACAAGGGGTCCCTCATATTTAGGAGAATTAATGATTGGGAACTTACCTTATAGTCAAGTAACAGTTAACCCTGTTACCAACAGCAAAATAATCAGCTGCAGTGAGAATGTCAATGCCATGGGGGAAAGTGCCCTACAAACAAAATATTATTTTAAAATGTATAATACTGTTTATTTTATAATGTATAAAACATTCCAAATAGGCAACATGATCCAAAACAAATCTCCTGCTACTCTCCCAAGCAGTGAACTCCAATTTAATTTACAGTAAAATCACTTGTACTTGAACATATAAACAGCAAAATACCTCACTCTGCTTGTGAGCCAATGATGAACAGGCCAAGCAAATGGCAGCAGGCAGGAACCCATGCAGCAGCTCCCTTCACACCTCCCAGTCATACCAAAATACACATTTGGTTCATGCATGACTATGTAGATACCCAAAAGATGATTCCTCCAGAAGGATTTAGATAAACATAAACAAGTTTCCAGTTTATGTGAAGGCACAAGGTGAGTTTAATGAAATATAAAATTAGAGATTTAGGTACCAAGAGGTGCATCATGTGTAGAATGCACGGGAGTTTCTACTTACATTTGTATTTTATGACTCATTAATGAACTAAAAAATGGGGTTGGTTTGTTTTTAAAATGAACACTGGTTCCCAGCAGAGCCTGAAACACTGAATTCTACTGAAGGATCCCACTTCTGCCACCACTTCTCAAACCAGACTGTTTCTAGAAGACAGATTATCTTTCTAAGTATGAGATTTCCACTCAGAAATCTGCATTTCTGTATGCAAGCAGTACAATTCAGAGACTCAGAGTCTGACTGGTTGAACAGAGCACCCAGGATGAAGAGCAGATGGAAAAGAGCCAGCTGACACTGGCTCCACTCACTCCCAAAAGGGACACTCAGAGGGTATTAAAACAATGAGGCTCCCTGGAAGGACAGGTTTGGGATGTGATGCAGGTTTGTTTACAGCTCACTCATCCCTTCCACAGGAGGATCCAGCCATGCAAAACCAGTGGGAAGGATCTCTCCATCTGAGCCTGAATCACTGCAGCAGTTTATCCTGGAAGCAGTGGGAGCTGCCAGCTGCTGCCAAGGCCTTGCTCTGGGGAGCAGAATCCCAAAAAACAAAGCTGAAATCTGACTGGGCCAAGGAGAGACAGAGTATTTAAGGCTTATCCAAGCCTGCAAATCCTGGCAAATCAAAAGTAAAATGAATGCTCTGTCCAAAAGCCTCATGAAACCCTGATTAGGGGCAAAAAGCTACATGAGAAACACCTCACTATGATGGAAGGCCAAAGAGCAAGACATGCAATGGAAGATATAAAAATGCACACTACATAAGGAAAATCTCAGCCAAACAATCTGAATTCCAGCTGCCAGCTGGAGCTTGCTCTTTGTTCCCCAGCTGTGAGTGTGCCAGTTGGATGCCACCTCACAGTGGTGCCACCCAGCCTGGTCAGACAGCATCACTCCTGACTTCAGGAACACAGAGGTCATGGCCAGGGGGACAGTCAGGCTTTACAGGAACAGCCAACAGCTTCTGTTCTCTCAGAACACTCCAAGCTTCTCCAATATAGAAGCTGGTATTAATAGAATTATGTGCATTTCTCATAATTTATGTTCAAAAAAATTCTTCAGATTTTCCAAAGCTTCCATTTACACACAGTGTAAGTGACATTCTTACAATGGCTGCTGTGGCCATCAGCAAGCTCTGGATCTGGGACATGTGGAATTCCAAAGCTGAAGGAGGCAGGAACCAGGGAACAAGGAGGGCAACCTTTTCCTCCACCTATTTGGTATCTCCACCTCAGGTGGAGAACATGCTTTAGCTCCTTGCAGCTCAGAGAAAGGGTGTATCCTTCAACACACTCTGAACTCCAGAGGCTGGATCTGCTCATTCAGTAACCCTTTTCCTAAGCACCAAGGAATGGTTCAGCAAGTGAAACTTGTGCCCTTCTGCAGGCACCAACTGGAGCCTGACAGCTCCTCCATGCCATGGAAACTCATGTTTCACTGCTGATGTGCCAACACTCAGGCTGAAATCACCATCATGTGATGACACATTTGAGCTGTGGGTCAAAGCAGAGTCTGGAAGGAACCTTTCTGGCTGGAAACTAACTCAGACTGTACTCTTCTGATTAAGAAATGAGAAAAAACCCACAGAATTTTTCTGCTCCATGGAAGCACTTGTAAACCAGCAGCACCCAGAGCCCTCTGTCCCCTGGAGCTAAGCCAGGCTAAGGTGTTATTTACTCTGTTCAGCACCTCACAGAGGAGTCAGGCTGGGCTGCTGTGTGATGCCCAACCTCTCCAGGGCAGGAACTGCAGGGCCAGGAGGAGTCACCCTGGCTTCTGTTCCTCACAGACCCAGCTGGGTCAGGTCACCAAAAATCCCTGCTCTCCTCTTCCAAGTCTTGCTGAACCTTTTCCCTGCTCTTAACTTACTTCTGTCTAGAAATACACACTGAACATGGACAGATGGTTCAACAGCCAGAGTTCTAAAGAATCATATTCTGGCTCAGGACACAGAGGTTTTCAGGAAGGCTTCCAGGTGACAGCATTTTAACAAAGATCCCTTAAAGAGCAGCTTATTGATACCAAAATTGTTTTAACCATGCTCATTTGCCTTGCTCTGTTCAGGAATACACTGAACCATTCCTCCCCACACCCTCTCTCTTAGTTGTATATTCAGCTTTATTAATTCCTGGTGAGAAACCAGTAAATCCAAGGCTCTACCCTATTTGCTTCTCCTCCAAGTTTGAAAATCAAAGTTTTCTTGAGGATTTTAACTACCTAAATTAACTTAAGTTACATAGGAACCTACCACAATACTTTTCACCAAAGGGCTTGGGTACCTCCAAAAGTACCAGACTTCTCAAAGTATCAAGATGGTACAAGAGACAAGCCCAAAAACTGAGTTGAAGGGTCTTGAGCCTTGTTTACTGTGGAACCACCAACTACAGCAATGATTGCACAGCCAACTTCAGTTGTTCTGCTTCTATTAAAAACTAGGAAAAAAAGCCAAAACAAACCAAAACCCTGCACTTTTCCTGCTTTAAAAGCACTGAAGTTTCCAGGTGTACAATGACCAGCCCAAATGCTGGTTTTGCTTTTCTGAAGGAACTGAAAATTACCAGCAAGCTCATTTTCTTCCCAAACTACAACACTAACATAAAACTCACACCTCAGAAAACTATTCCACAAGAACTTGCTGCTCATAAGGAAAACAATTATTTTGTGACATTCTTTCACTCAATTTTTCCAAAGCCACAGTGCCTAATTTTGATTTTAGGCACCCCATGCTTACAGTAACCTCTGAGGCAGGGATGAATGAAGATGCAGGGAAGTCACCATACCTGTCTCCCAACATTCTCCTGGAAGGCAGCCTGAGGAACAGAGAACAAACACACCAAAACGAGTCAGGTTTGCTTTTTGATAAACACCAGATGATGAATTCAAAAACACACAACAATATAAATGACCCATGGCTTTTCTGTTTTAAATAAAGTAAACTTTGTCAGTAGAACAAGCCCTGGGGGCCTTTCTGTTTCTGCATCCCCACGTTGTTCTGCTCCCGGAGCCGCGCGCTGCACGGCAGCACTTGGAGAATGCAGCTTCATCAAACTGCTCACACCCACACAAGTGCTTGGGAGCAGTGACACCAGGCTTGGCCCTGGGATGGAAAAGTCAATGCCTGTAGACAACAGTAACTGAGGCAACTCGCTCTTGTCTGACTTCAACATCATTTGCTAAGAGTGGGCAAAGTTTAATTGTTTGTCGATGGAAACTTTGGGGTAAACCCACTGAGAGTGCAACACTCATCTGCAGGGTATGAGTCTGAAAGCAGGCTGAGACACTGGCCTTGTAAAATTTGAAGACAAAATTCATGTGTTTTCTTGTGTTTTCCACTAAATAAACTCAAAATCTTACAGAAATGCAATGAAAACAATCCTAAAGTTAATCTGCCTACTTGTATGGCACACAGAAGAAAACCTGCTTCATTCCCTACTTGAATTTTCTCTCTCTCGCAAAAAACCCCATTATTTTTATCCCTTTAAAGGCCATAAAATCCTGAGCACTAATAAAACTTCTGTAAATTTTAACTCATAAGAAAAGGAAGATCATTGTTATCGGGACACTTCCCCACACAGAGCTTTCCAATGACGGACCAACACTTTTAATGGACAGGGGGGAAGTTCCTAATGCTCACTGCAATGCCACAAGAGCTTGGACAGCCAAAGCTTCTGCATTTCCTCCCCAAAGCCAGCAGGCCTGTGGTAATCCACCTGTGCCAACAACAGGTTGAGCTGGCTCCATGAGGATCACACAGTGCAGGTGGAGCAGGGGCTGACGCCAGCCGGGATGGAGCCGGAGCCTCCCGGAGCGTTCCCGGGGTGCTGCTGCCTGTTCAGGCACCTGCCTGCAGCCCCTGCACACCTGCCTGGGCAGGTGCAGCTGCTGCTGGCAGCTCAGGGCATGGAGCACAGGCTGGGAGCCCACCCTCTGCCAGCACTGCCCCCAGGCAGCACATCCAGCGGGGATGGAGCAAGAGCTGCGGCTGCAGCGGTGCCCTGGGGGCTGCAGCACTGCCCTGGGGGCTGCTCCTTCCTGGATGCTGCAGCCCAGCTGGGTCTGTCCCCTCCTGTCCTCACTCCCAGGCCAGTGGTGCTCTGGGGGTGGTGCACATCCAGCCACGATGGAGCAGGAATTGGGGCTGCAGTGGTGCCCTGGGGCTGCAGCACTGCTCTGGAGGCTGCAGCACTGCCCTGGGTTCTGTTCCTTGCTGGATGCCGCAGCCCAGCTGCTGACACCTCTCCCCCTCCTGTCCTCACTCCCAGGACAGCAGTGCCTGTCACTCTGCAGCTTGCATTGTGCTCCCAGCTTTAGGTCCTGCTCTGTGCCACCCTCAATGCATCACTGCAGGCTCAGGCTGTGCTCTGTGCTGTGCACCCTCTGCAGATCAATCACAGCTCATTAACCTGGAGCCAGTTATTTGTGCAGCTCCGAGCTCCCCCTTGGCAAGAAGGGGGAGAAAAGAAGGCAGTTAGGTGAGAATCTTTTAGCCCATTCCATTGAAAAGTCATGTTTGGGATGCAGAATGTGTTTTCTGGGAACTCTGGGCTATCCAGACTCCCAGTCTAATGGGGTGCATGGCAGACTGGGCAGTGCTGGGTTAGCTTTGATGATCTTAAAGGTCTTTTCCCATGTAGATAATTCTGTATTTTATGCTGCTGACACCCTTTTTTACTCAGCACAGGCACATTTCACTGAGGATGACATTATCTATCATATCCAAGGGATTTCATACTTCAACCACTGCATTACAATGTCATTTAAAATGTCCTGCTTAAGAACAATGCCTAAATGATACAAAACCTCTAAAGCCCTGAAATTCCTAAGAGATGCCAAATACTTCAAGGGTTTTTTGAGAGTTATTTTTCTTTTTTCATACAATCTCCTGGAGATGGAAAAACTGGATACAAAGATACTGACTGAAAGAGTCCATGAAATCAGAACCCAGGTGACCAACTAGTCTGGCAACCTGAACACTCTTCTTTCCACAAAACCTGAAAAATTTACATCATTCTCTAAAAATACTTAGTTTAAAACCAGGTACTTTAAACACTATGAGCCAAACAAGAAGAAAAAAAAAAAAGCCTCTCTTTGAGATGTCAGAGCTGAACAGAGTCCAATTCAACATCACTTATTCATCTGATTATTCCTTAGACTGATTATTCATGAAAGAGTTGCACAAGCCAGCCCAGAATGCTTGTGGAGCTTCAAAAGGCAGAGTCTTGTTCTATTCTCTCTAACCTCAGGGTTCAAAATGTCTCTATTCACCATTTTATTATATTTGTGCTCTGCATTATAATCTATTGCATATTGTAAGAGATGGGAAATCTAGTAAAACCTGTTGTTTATTTAAATATGTGTTTAACTGTAGTAATGATTGGAAATATTTAGCACTCCCAGGTATTTTTCTTGGTTGGTAAACACAAAATATTTCCTTGCCTTTCTAAAATAAGAGAAAAGGCTTTAGTAATTTCATAAATGTCCATCAAGCAGCTATTCCAAATTTGTTACCAGTTCTGAATTAGAAAGTATTAGTGAAAAATTAATGAGACTGGAGGTAGCTGACTTGCAGACAGCTGCAGCAGAAGAGGAAAGTGAGGAGGAGAAATGTGCTGGGTTTTGTAATTAGAAATACAGATACTCAGGCTGCACCAAGCTCTCAGCTGGTTTAGCACACAGCTCATGGTCAAACTGCCAGTTTAAGTGTAGAAATTCATTGATGATCACACAGGAAAATTAAATCAAGCCCCCAAAGGTAAGCAGCACACTTGTAGTGGCAATTGTGTTATAGAGATCTCTCTTGGTGTCTATATAAACCCTGCTTATGAGGACAGTTCCTAGGGATCACACAAATAATTCACTTTTCACTACCTATGCTCCCTAATGCTTTTTGCAGAAATTCCTCTGAGGAATTGATTTGAATGAAGGGCCTTAAATTATCCAAGAACAGCAAATTCTCCAGTCTCTAAAATGCAGGAGTTGAAGTCTGGAGGAAGCAGCACTGCTGATATTCATGAGTTGTACAGTATGGGAAGAGTTCTAGCAGCACTCAGCAATCTGCAGCATCTTGGCTTGCTGTGCTCTGAGCTCCTGCAGACCCAGGAGCCCTGGTGGGGTTGCTCAAGCACTGACTCACTTCCCCAGCAATTACACTGCAGCTTCCTTCAGCAGCCTCAACACCAGCACAGGTGTGGCTCCAAAAAGTGAGGGATGCTCTCCAGGTATCCCTGAGAAACCCTCGGAAAGTGAGGAACAAAATCTCACTCAAAAAGTCAGGCACACCTGGGAATGTGCAAAGACTTGTCCTTTTTTTTTGTTCTTAACACATTCCCAGTGACATTTATTGTAAGGGACAGAGACAGAGTGGTTCTTTGGCAGACACTCACTCTTTGGTCCTGGTTTAGGTTCATACAGTTATAGGGTGGAGTTTTTTTATATTTGCATCAGATAATTTGGTTTATCTGTTAAAAGATACAATTCATCCTTTTTTTTTTTAAAGAAAGCAAGTTCAGTATCTACAACACAGACTTGAATTCTCATAGATAAGATATCCATTCTTTCTTCTCAAATTCTTTAACTATAGCAATCATCATTTCTCTTCTCTTAAGAACATTCCTCTTAACTCTCAACAGCATAAGTATTTTCTACAAAAGGTTTCCACAGAATATACCTTGGTGTCAGTTCTATTCACTGCCTAACAGTATCTGACTAATGGATTTGTCACTCTTTTAAGAACTCCCAGTCCTATGGACAGAAATTCATATAACAATTAAAAATATGTTTGAAGGAGAGAGATTATCTTAGAAATTTTCAGCTTAGCATGATTAAAGAGTAAAGATGCACAATCAGGAAAGTGAAACCTCACAAAACTCCCCAGCTTAGAGACTGGCAAAAAAGCCAATATCTGTGTATTCTGTAGGACCCTTTTGTCTGTGATATTCTGACTAAAAATGCCATATAATTCTTTCTTAGGTACTTTATCTTGATCATCATGACAACAATACAGCAGACACTTAACTGAGGCCAGAAATCAAGATGTGCATCTGTGGATTAGATAATTTAACATCTAAACTCACACAGTACTTCTAAGGATTTTAAAAAACCACTTTTTTTTTTTGCTCCCAACACAATATTTTGCTTCTCTACTGTAGTTCTATGTAGTTAAGTCTACGAATTATTAAATGAAAACAAACAAAAAATAACAGAGGCAGGGAAGCTGGAATGTGGTAACTTACAGAAGCAGCTCTTCTGCAATTCACATCACGATCAAACACTGCAGCAATAACCAGTGCACTGAGGAAACAAAACACTGAGCATTAGCACCAAACAGGTGAAAAGAAATGTGCAATGCCATCATTTCAACATTTAGCCTTCTAAGCAGAACAGGCAGCATGTCCTCTGAGGAGATTATTATTTAGAAATCCAAGCCTGAGCTAAAATGTGAGTTGAAGTAACCTTGTGCTTTGTTGTTTCTCTGGTTTGTGGACTTCCCACAGCACCAGGGCCACCTCACTGTGTCAAAGGAATTCATGGAATACACAAACATGTTTCACTGCACCAGAAATGTTTTCTGTTTTAAACAGAGCAGGGGTTTAAAACCTGGACAATGCCATGTCTAATGTGAGGCTCAGTGCAATTTTCAATTAAAACTTGGAAATGCAGTTTCTCAATAGCCACATGTACAGCAAGTCTTGTGCAAGGCTCAATCAACCAGCACACAAAGTGAAGCAATGGAAAGCTGCAGTTATCTCCACAAGAACACTCACATCCTGTAAGGCACAAAAATCAAACAAGATGCAAATCCTGAGAAAAAAGTAACCTGCAAAGCAGTTTTTAGGGTGACCTGTGGAGACAGAAGGATGATTATATGAAACAATTTGTTCATGCATGAAGTGTGGTGACCCTGCACGGGGTAACTCTGCCTCAAAAGAGCCCAGCACAGCACAGAGAACATATCCCAGGCTGCAGCTTTAGAAATCCACCTCCAGCATTCAATTAACTTCAGCAACAAATAAACATCACTTCAGGAGAATCATTTAAGCAGAAAATTATTCCTTTCAAAGCCTGAAACTCTTCATTACATGATTTATTGACTGCAGGCAAAACCGGAAATAAATACTGGCTGAAAAGTCAATTCAAGATAGCTTTGCTTCAGCATGAGGATATTAATTACACTGATAATATCAAACTTCCCTGGGTAGTGGCTATCAGTTCCCTACAGTGATGAATACTGTGTTGTTCCAATTCTCTGAAATGCACAGTCAGCTCAGCCTCTGTAATTTCAGTTGATCTCCATTAGGGAGAACAGGAGACAGAAAGGCAGAATGGAATTAAAACAAACCCCAATGAAGTGTTCTAAAGACAGTTAATGCTTTCTCATTGCTACCTGCAGGAGCAATGCCCCTCCCTGCCACGGAGACAAGAGGAAAGAGGAGGCCACCCAAACAAGAGAGCAAATGTGCAGGAAGCATTCCATCAGGAAGCAGCACACATGGCTCACTGCTGGAAAACTGCTGCCTCAGATGNTCCATCAGGAAGCAGCACACATGGAAAACTGCTGCCTCAGACACACACTCTTCACACCATGCTTGCTAATTCTCTGGCACACTGAGAGACTGGAAAATTATTTTAAAAGGACACTTAAGAAGTGTATATAGTTTTAATGATATATTAGCTCTCTGTTTTAATTAGAGAATTTTCAAGATTAAAGGAATTGGAAGGAAAATGATCCTTGAAACCAAAAAGAAGCAAATTTCTGCCTGACATTTCTGGTTGTACAGCCTAGAAGCTAGAACAGTAATTTGTCAGTTATGCAGGATTTCAATGTGGGTATTTTCTCTGGAGAAGAAAACAAACCCAACCACAAAAAAACCCTCATCACACTCATCTTAGAATCACATTGCACTTTTCCTTTTTTTCTTACTCTTCTGTTACCTTAAGACAAAGCTGTGTAAGTAAAGCCAGCAAAGCAAAGCAACATATTCTCTGTGATGCCACCAAAACCATTCAGTGCTGCAACCAAACATTGTGTGAAAAAAATAAAAACCCCAGGAATTCTATCATTGCCCTGTTCTATTCCTGAATCACACTGCAGCCACTGTTTCATGTAAATCCTTTTAAATGAAGTATCCTGACTTATCAAACTCCACAAATCCTCTTTTCAGGCTAATTCCCACTTGGAAGTGCAGGCACATCCTCCACAAGGCTGGGCTTAGTGCAGAGGGTGGAACACCTCTAAGGTGTCTTCACCTGGCTGCTTTGTCGTGGGAGTTTATGTGATACTGCACCAGGATTTCCTAACATAAAGAAACTGTTTATGTCAAACCCAGTGGGGTATTTTTTTAAGCTACTCAAAGGATCATGTCTGGACTTGCCCCAAGTGCACCACACCTGCCTGCTGCCAGGAGGAGCAGAGCATGGCTCTGCACCCTCCAGTCCCCATGGAACAGCTTCAGTCTCCATGGGACACCTTTAGTCCCCATGGAACACCTTTCCTACCTCCTGTGCACCCTCCAGTCCCCATGGAACAGCTTCAGTCTCCATGGGACACCTTTAGTCCCCATGGAACACCTTTCCTGCCTCCTGTGCACCCTCCAATCCCCATGAACACCTTTCCTGGCCCTTTGCATCCTCCAGTCCCCATGGAACACCTTTCCTGGCTCCCTGAGGGATGAGGAGCCCACATTCACTACAGCAGTTAAGTACACCATAAACACAAACAGACTTTTAAAAGTAAGTTGCCATTTTATCAGTCAGCTAATACTTCTCCCTTCCCTCATTATCCCTTCCTTGCTCCCCCAAGGACTCACTGGCTTCAGGGAAAGTTAGAAGGATTCCAAGTGTGTCAGTGGGCACTCCCCAGCCCATGTGGATCTCAATCCTCTCCCTGACAAGGAGCAGAGCACCAAGGAGCAGGGGCAGGCCAGGTGAGAGACATCAGCACACAGAACTGAGCACAAACACCCTCTGCCCTCACCTTACAAGCACCAGGTGTACCAGGCAATAACCCTGAACTGCCTTTACCACCTGTAGCAGGCACTTCCAGTCTCCACCAGCCACAAGCAGCAAGAAGCTGATCCTGCTGCTATCCCCTGGGAAGCTGCTACCATCAATTCCAGTTTGCCACCCTGAAGCTGTGGGAGGAGAAAAATAAACTCTCAAACCTCTTGCCTGTTTGGTACAAAACCAGAATTTCCTTCCTGAGCCCTAAAAGGGTGAAGAGGTAACAGGACAGCAAACTCTCCTCCCTGTTGTATGTTAGGGGAAAGGCACAACCACCACAAGCAAAGTGGATTTGAACAATCCAAGCAAGTTAAGAAAAGAGGTGAGACCAGAGTCAGACTGGGGTCTGTTGGGCATTGCTGTTGCAAAGAGCTCCTTCTGCACCTCTCCTGTCATGCCAGTGCCCACCTGGGTGATGAAAACATATCTGGACTCGGGTTTCTTTTTTAATTTTGAGACCAGAGCAGCTCCCCTGATCACTTTATCCCATGGAGCTGTTACACCACTGCAGGAGCCACACAGGGGAAGGAGCCAGCACAAGGACCTGCTCCAGCCACACTGCAGATGACTCAGATTTAATTGCTCCTGTTCACCTGGGTCTAAGGAGAAATGCTGTGACCATTGCCATTTCCACACTGCCTGTTTCTTCAGTGCCTCTAACCCAGCTCACACAGAGCTCTCACACATCCTGTTGGTCACCCACCTTCCTATTGATATTCATGGGTTATTCCAACCCAAAAATACGAAGTAAAATGGTGAAAGTGTAAGGAGGAGAGGAGAGGAGAGGAGAGGAGAGGAGAGGAGAGGAGAGGAGAGGAGAGGAAGTCTAGTGCCTTCAGCACCCAGCTCTCCTCTGCAGGTACATAACAGCAGAAAGCCATTCTCCGTATTTCATCACAGTACAAGACATAGCTCAGAGCAATGCTGCAGATTTCCCCAGTTCTGCAGGACAATCCTGCCCTGGAGCAAGCTCCATCATCCCTCCTGAGCCACACCTGCCTGTTCCCCCCTCCCAAAGGCAGCAGCCAGGGCTGCCTGCCCTGTGCCCTGCACCCACAGCGTGTGCCGTGCTCTGCTGCACGGAGCCAGCTCCCAAGGGATCCCAAAAGATTCCAGCTCCCAACAGCTCACAGCTCCCAAGGGATCCCAACAGATTCCAGTTCCCAACAACTCCCAACACATCTCAGATACCAAGAAATCCCAACAGATCCCAAGGGATCCCAACAGATCCCAGCTCCCAATAGATCCCAGCTCCCAAGACATCCCAATAGCTCCCAGTTCCCAAGGGATCCCAGCAAATCCTAGCTCCCAACAGATCCCAGTTCCCAAGAAATCCCAACAGATCCCATCTCTCAAGGGATCCCAACAGGTCTCATCTCCCAAGGAATCCCAACAGATCCCAGCTCCTGACCCCTCCCCAGCAGCCAGGACAGGCCAAGGAAGCTGCACCCTGCACAGCTCCACACACTTCAGATAGCCAGCAACCATTTAATCACTCTAATTGTATTACAGAGGGCAAGTGTGTTTTCCTCTTTATTTTCTGTTTAGGTTTTAAACAAAACAGTTCAGCTCCTCACTGTGCACCTGCCACTTCACAGACAGCAACTTCCACACCCAAGGGGGCAGGAATCAAATTACCCACATTTCCAAGTCATTAAATGCTGTTTCACTTTCCTCATAGGTAAGCTTAAAAAGAGAGGCTGCATGTAGGGACTGGGAGAGAAACAAAGCTCAGTCAAGTGGTGCTTTTATGATGATATGCTTCAACAGCAACTTCAGTGCCTGCATCTCAGAAAAGAGCAACACTGTCCTGCAAGAAGAAGTGAAGTTTCATCAACATTGCCAAGAATTTTCTTTTTGTGGTCTTGTAGCTGGAATAGATGAGGCAAGGTTTTAGAAACCAGTTTAACTAGACTTTAAAAACCATTGAGCAGATGGGAGCAAGTGTGTCCTGTTGAAATATGGATTGGGGAAAAAAACTGACGTGGAAAAATACAAGCAAGTGCTGTTAGAAATACTCTTGGGCATGAATTTCCAGTAAGTGTTCTCTATCTTTTTTTCTTTCTTTTTGTTTTTTCTTAGAAGAGTGGCAAGGTCAGGGAGGAGAAGGGCTGATCTATGACCTACAGCAACCTAAGTTTGCAACTTCAATATTCTGCCAATTTAGTCACTGAAGAGAACATTCATAAAAAACCAGGGAAGAATCAGCTGGCAGCGAATATGGAGAGAAGGATTTATTTTAAAGCACTGCCAGAAATTTTACTAAAAATAATTTGACTTCATGCAGTTTAAAGTGATTTTTCACTGGTCCAAAGTGAAATATTTATGCTCCTTGAGTGCAGAAAACACAATGTCTTTCAGTTACCTAATGATACAAAAAAGGGAGAAAAGAATCCCCTACAAATCACCCTCTGCTTTAATCTGTAACTGCTGGTAGGGGGACACAGGATATGTGTTTTATTTATGGCAGGACCCAGTTTATGTATTTTGGTACCTAAGTGCTTGCAGCAGCTGAACACTCAGTGCAGGATACACCTTGTGCAATTCCCAGCAGTTCAGGACTGCAACCACTCACCAGTTTTGGAAGGTGTTTACTATTTTTCTCCAAGAGTGTGTATTCTTACCCAGGCAGATGTTTTTGCTGTGTAATTCAGCTCACAATGGATATTATGCACTTTGTTTGAAGATGCTGAGTGCTGCATTTTTGAAGGGTAGCAACAATTTGCTTGTGGCTAGAAGTATGACTCTTCTTTAAGTAAAACAGTGACACACCTAAGGCTAGATTTAAAAAAAAGCTGTGTGTAATTATGGGCTTGCTGACACAATAGGTGAAACTCTGTGTCATACTTCATTTGAAGTTTTTTTTTTCACCATTTCTCTTTGCAGTGGCAATTCTACCTTCAAGAGTTGATTTAGGAAAGGAATGGCCACTACAAGGACAAGGATTTTTAAGTAAAGCCTTCTATAGCATTAATACTTGCTAAAATACCTTGCAGCTTTGTTAGAAAACTAAGATATTATGAACCACAACACCTTACAGCTGTTCATTAGCAATTTTCAGCTTCCACCCTGTGTTTCTCTCCATTCCACCAATTTATTCCCAACAACTGAAGCTGTCATGGATATTTGAAGCACAGTGCTCATGGGTTTCATTTCCACAGGCAGAGGGACCTCAAATATTGTCATTAAAAAGAAAATCATGTGTTTCCAGAAGAGGTTGGAAGCTGAAGGACAAGAACCTCCTGGAATAAACACCTGTTGCAGAGGTCCCACCTCCAGCTTTGTGACCATAAAAATAAATATAAAATAAAAAAATAAATAAACCACAAACCCTGAAAAATCACAAGGGTAAACCTGCACCAAGGTCTGAGAGATTTTAGCCTGCTAACTTGCTCCCAAGGGAAAAAGTTCTCAGGAAAGCTTCTTCTCAAAACAATCCTTCTCCAGGTGATGTTTTGCTACTTCTCTGTTTAACCAATGGGATTCACCAATCACATTAAGTCTGTATAGGAACACCTTATAAAAAGGGAGTAAAATGAGACAACAGAGCTTTTGTACTTTTGGCCTTCTGAAATATTGGATCTTTTATCTTTCATTTGTGTCCTACAATAACATCCACTGATTTCTCCTATCCATCTTACAGTGATTTTCTCTTATCCATCTTACACAAAAACAGCTGAACAGAGGGGAGATGAAGTAACCACACAGCAAGGAAACACTCAGATATGTTCACATCACCACCATCCCACTCATACTCAATTCTTTACTCCTGTGCCATTCAGCATTTGTGTTGGCAGACACGCTGAGGTTCAACAGATTCCAGAAGTGACCTGGGTGGGTTTGCTGGTGGCAGGGCTTACCTGGAGATGTGTGTGATGAAGGGGATGAGCTCAGCAGGCTCGTAGGCACGTGCAAAGGCCCAGCACACGTAGCAGGCAGCGTCCCTGACGTTGGAGCCCACGCTGCAGGCGCCGCGCTTCTCGTCGTACGTCAGCGCCCTCAGCATCACAGGCACCACTGTCACAGCACAAAACAGCCACACTCAGGGTGCTGCTGCAGGTTTGTTATGTTGTTTAAAGTTATTTTTTTCCATAAAACATCCCTGGTTTTTATTCCCCCTTCTTCCCCCCACTTTCCTTACCCTGTGCAGTTCCGCCTGAGATGTCTGCTTGCTTCCCCGGGGTCACCCTGACCTTCCTGTGTGCTGGAAACCTCAGTCCTCCTGCCCATCTCCCTCTGACCCTGCCCTCTGCAATTGAGGAGACCCTGCCAGTCCACTTGGGGGTCAATCACCTGTGGGCCCAGCCCCCCTTTCCCCTGGGGTTTATAACTCTGCATGTGACTCTGAACTGCCTCTTTCCTTCTGCACCCCCAAGCTTGGGGTGAAATAAAGGATCTCTGAGAACTGGACCAGAAAGGAGCCTCCCCGTCTTTTGTTTCAAATCCTTGACACAGCCACAACACCAAGGACCACAGAGAAAGCAAAGGCAGCTCTCCCTTTTACCACTGGCCATTTGCTGGCCAAATGGGAGCAGCCCCTCCTGGCACTGCAGCTGGAGATGGAGACTGAGCCTGCTGAGACTTTCTCTGGCCACCAAAAGCAATAATTGGGACCTTAAAGACCATCTCATTCCACCCCCTGCAAAGGGCAGGGACATCTTCCACCATCCTAGGCTGCTCCAAGCGCCATCCAACCCAGTCTTGGACACTTCCAGGGATCCAGGGGCAGCCACAGCTTCTCTGGGCACCCCCACCCTCACAGGGAAAGATTTCGTCCTGGTATCTCACCTAAACCTTCTCTCTTTTACTTTAAATCCATTCCCCTTTGTGCAGTCACTACATGCAGGAGTCAGTAATATTTTTCTACAGACAGAAGAGATTCCACAACCTGTAAGGATAATTCTTTTACACTATTCTAGAAACACTTTGCCACAGTTCAAGAAATATGAATGCAGGGCTCCCCAGAGGGCCTTCATTTGGTATCTGCACACCCAGATAGCAAATCTGAATATATCTCTCTCTATGGCACAACTTTATTAAATGACTAATGTCTGCAGAAACAACAGTCTCTGTAAAAAAAAAACAAAACAACAAAACCAATTTCTCTCTCTGTTTTCTTTCTTGTATCAAATTTATCAAATGCATCTTTTTTCCTTAGAAAGTACTTGTCACAAGGTAATCCCATTAACAAGAAATGGGACCACTGAGCTGTATTTCATTAGCAATCTCTGCCTGGATATCCTTGAGTGGATATAATCACAAAATAATTAAAACTTCCATGTGCTGTTCATCACTGAGTACTGCTGCTTTAAACAAAAAGATAGATACCATGACTGGAGAAGTGAAGTGTTAAAAGGCTGTTTAAATTCATTTTAAGCTGCTAAAGAAAATCAAGCATTAGATATAGGAATGGGTGAGATTTGGTTAATAGGAGCATAAACACTACAAGGGAGAAAGCACAATTCCCATTCTGGAACAACAATACAGCTGAGATGGATGGACTGGTGGATATTTCCCAGTTCCTAAGAAACTGCAATGAAAGGATTTAAAAATGCTGCCTGGCTTGTTTTGAAAATTGCTGCATCAACTGATGAGAAAAATGGAATTTGCTGGTTCTATAGGAACACTCAAGCAGGTGCCACAGGCAGTTTTGCAAAGCTGCAGCACGTTTCCCTCAGTGCAAGGGACCCCTCCAGCTCCTTCCAGCTGCAAGCCCCCTCCCACCTCTGTGCAGGGAAGGAAAAGGGGGAAGGAGAGCCCTCCTGCAGATCCTCACATTTGGATTGTCTCTGTGACAGAAAAAAAATGTATTTTTTGTTTATTGTCCCAAATGCAGTTCGTCAGGGACAGTGGTGATGCTCCAATCCATGTAATAAAAACCCAAACAACTACCCAAAATTCCAGGTTTAACTTCATTTGTTGCTTTGGAGTTCCTCAAACATCATGTCAAATATTAACCTAAAATCACTTTACCCCAAAAAAATCAGATTTAAGAATCCAAAAACTTTAGAAAAAAATGTTTTCCAGAAGAAACTTATTTTAATTTGGTAGGGTGAAGACAAAATCCTTTGATTTTTGAAATTCAGAACATGCCTTTTTTATGGTAAAGCAGGAGGCTGGAAGATGCAGCAAGGAGAAGATCTGAACTGTTCCTTAACTTTAAAAGTTTTTAATTTTACAATTTCCCACTTCTTTCACAGATCTACCTTTTTTTTTTTTAAAGTGTCCCACCAAAACCAGGGGATAAAGAATCACTCTCAAGCTGCTTATTAAAACAAAATCCACCTGTGCAGGTCTGTGAATGCTCAAGAAAACAGAGTCACCTTTACCTGTAGCCTGAAGGTATCAATAAGCACCTGCTTCACCCCACCCTGCCATGCCCAAGAGCGTCACTGCAGTTGCAGCACAGCCCTGTGCTCAAGCCTTGGAAAATAAAGAAACAACTCCTGGCAAACAAGCAGCTGGGTTGGGTTGGTTTTTTTCTCCTCATATTGGAGACAGGTTGCAGAGATATTTTGCTTTTTGAACAGATTTTACACAGCTGGATGCTCAGAGCAGGTGAGGGAAAATAAAAATGTGGTGAAGGAGCTTGTGTTAGATGTTGGATACTGAAGGGTTCAAGGTATTTAAATGAAATATCTTTTACATGAGTCCTTTAAAAACATACTTTACACCAACTTCAACTACAATCTGTGCTGTCCAGAGCCCTTTGTCACTTTAACTTCACGTAGTACATTTTTTTTTAATTTAGTGTAATGTTTATAATATAGAATATACAAATACAGCAGTCAAAAAAACCAACAAAAACCTGTTCCAACAAGAAAACTGCAACATGTCAAGTTGACCTTATTTAATTTAAAACAGATTTTCATTGGATCTGGGATTAAATAAGAATTGTTTAAATTTAGTTTCCAACTAAAATATGTGACTTAAAACAGATTAAGTCAATGTTACCTTAGACAAGCATTATGTTTTTATGGGGACTGTTTAGGCAGAGAAGCTGTTTCAATACATTAAAAATATGTTGCAAATCCTTCTATTTTAGAATTATATAATAAAAAGTACTACAAAGTGGAGGTCTGCCCTTCCTGAAGGATGCACTGTGAAAAATGTCACAGCAGCAGCAGCTGCTACAAACACTACAATTAATGAATGATGAATATTCAACACAAAGAACAGCAATTTTGCTCTTCAAATTTTTCCTCAATGAAAACCAACTCAGTACAGAAGTGAAGGTTCAGGCTTAAAAAAACCTAACAAATGCAGACATCTGCAGTTTGTTGTTTCCTAAAACACAATTCTGGCTCCTCCATGTACAGAAAATCAGGTGAGACCACTCACTCCTGCATGGCACCCCTTTGGAAAGAGGCAGCTCCTAATTAAAATTTCATTAGGGCTCTTGTACTAATATTTACTGGATCAACACACATGTAAACACCAGAAAGTTCAGATCCATTACCAGAAATAAGCACTTGTTTAAAATTCTGCCAAATATCTCTGAATTAGTATCCTTTTCTCTGTAAGATTGTTGACTCCACAATCTGCTCTTAAAGGGCTCTTTCATGGAGAGGATAAAGCCTCCAGTGGGCTCAGGAAATGCTGTTTTGCCTGTGGAAAGTTCTCCGTGTTCCTGTGAGATGCTCCCACATCACATCCCCAAGGGCAAGTGCCTGACAGCCGCCCACAGGTGACCTCTGCTCTGCCATCCCTGCCCCCAGGGCTGACCTCCTTAGCAGTGTGCCAGGGAAGGAGGGAGAGCAGCAGAGCTCCTGCAGCCCAGCAGGGATGTGAGGAGTGAGCACATCTGATGATCTGGTTCCCCCCAGAGCTGAGCCCCCATGGCTGGGGCAGGGGCAGCTCCACAAAGCCCAGCAGCACTGGGTGCCCCAGGACTGTGTGGGGCTGCCTGTGCCAGGCTGCAATCTCTCCCTTCAGCCTCTCACTACGTCATCAATTAAAGAGAGCCTTTAATTATCTGGTCACGTGGTGGTTTTTCCATGGAGCTATCTCAGGCAGCCCACAGGACAGACCTGCTCCAGAGATGAATCACAGGCAGGGCAGCAGAGGAGCTTGTTGTCTGCTGAGGGTGGAAAGCATGGAATGCAAGGGCTGCCTGGCAGAATGAGACAAGGGGGGTGGTTAGGCTGGATGTCACCCCAAAGACTCTTTGACAGCAGTCATGGTTCTTACCTGCAGTGTTCAGGAGCTGGCCACTGCCTTGCCCCAGCACTGACAGCAGTGTGGGGCTCTGGAGTGTGGCCAGGGCCAAGCAGGAAGCAGACAGAGCTGGATTCCAGCCAGTCCATCCCAACATCCTCACCTCACACAGCCCTCAAAGCTCAAAGCCCCCATGCCTGGCCTGCATTCAGAGCCAGGACAGCTCTGAAACACAGAGCACTCTGTGTTTTGGGGACTCTCCCACCCACTCACACCCAGGGCCAAACCAGACCTTCACACAGGTGTACAGAGCTCTGCCTCTGACTGAACCAGCAGCAAACTGCAGTGAAAGGCATGAAGGAACAGGCTTGTGGAGAAATCCCACTGAGCAAATGAATTACTTACTCTAAAGGAGTATAAAAATTCTGTAAACTCATAACACTGCATGTCAGAAAAGAAATATCACCCAAGAAAGCCCAGCCCTAAGGCTAAAATTGTGCAATAGTGAGATAAACCCCATGGTGAAAAAGCCAGAAGCAATTCATTGTCATTTATGCCCTGCTCAGTGTTTACCCCATCTCCCAGTGACGCTGGGGGAGGGACTTTTCCTGCTGTGGCTCCAGACACAGCATTTCTTCCTGCTCATACCTGCTGGCTAGTGAAAAAAAAAATAAATCTGCACTATTTATAATTCTTCCTTGCTAATTTGAAAGCTATTAGGGTGACATAGGCATTATAACTTTTTAAAAGGCTCTTTTCAAGACTGTGCATCACTTTTAAAAGTTCACCTGCGTGTTAGAGAGAAGGAATTCCTCCACAACCAGCCTTTCAGGTTTGGGTGTTCTCCATTTTCTAAAGAGTCCACCTAAGACAGGTAGATCTTTTTTTTTTTTCTCTTGTCTCACTTCTTCCTGTATCTCTGATGAAAAGCACCTGGGATTTTGCCAAAAGCCTCACAATTCAGCACCACTACAGAACACACCAGCAAAATGCAGAAGCCTGACTTCTTGAGGTATTGTCCCTTTTTGGATACTGGTAGAGTTGTGTGTGTGACCTCTCTGAAAATGTGAAACACGTGATTTTGTTTGGATTTTGTCATGGAATAGAATTACTTTGTCATGGAATCCCATATCATAACCTGCCAGGTCCCCTCTCAAATGTGCTCCACTTCAACACTCCCTATTTCCTTCTTACAGTTTTTTTGTTCTCCTTTTATTCTGAAGGTAACCTATGAACAGAAGAAGTTAAGGCTGGTTCTGCACATTTTTCACTCTTTATTACTACTTTTCATTTATTCTGACATTTAAAAAAATCAAATTCCAGATTCAGATCAGTTGTACTGACTGACCCACCAGTATCAGATTCCTGAATCTTCCATTATCCCTGGATCCACTCAGCATTATTTCCTTCTGCTCAAATGCTGCTTTCATTGTTGCCACAATTTAAAAAGGAGCAAGGGATTGTTGGGCTATCCCAGCCTATTCCACATAAATGGGTAAGGGGATTTGAGAAAGCAGGAAGATTAAAAGTAACATCTTCCTGGCTGGAATCCTCCCAAAACAAGCACAAATTCACTGAAAGTGTAACCACAGGGCTCTTCCAATCTGCTCTCCCTGGCTTTCCTTCTCTTACTCTTCAATGATGCAAATGTTTTCCACCCTAACTTTGCACATACATGATTTTATAGCAGAAACTGGATCACCTAATGCACAGAGAGCTTTATTTCCTGGTGAAACACTGCCATGGATTCTGTTTGAGGTTGTCCCTGGCTTTCAGCACAGGCAGCTGGGACTGCTCAGTGCCCAGCAAGTCCTTGAGAGGGACACCAGAACATTCTTAGCTCACCACCAGGACGTTAAGAACGCCCAGGAAGGTTCATGTTCCTCTACATGACACACCTTATTAGCTAGAAAGTTTATACTGTGCTGTCATCAAGAGAAATTTTAATAACGTCCTTTCACAAGCAAACCAGAAATTCAAGTAAACTGGGATTCTCTTGTTTGTTTTGTATTTATCCCCACCCAATTAAATAAAAAAAAACCCTATAAATAATAGTCTGAAGCCTACAAAACCACAAATACAGCACAAAACAAAAGCTGTGAAATCATACTGAAACCACACTGAAATGTAAGTTTTTGGTTCTAGCATAAGCTGTAGAGTAAGGATTATTTCATTTTGGGGTGCTGCAATTCCAAATCCATCACACAAATCCATCATCAGATCATGAGGTATTAGTTAACTTGGGGCTATTTTGCTAAAAAAGTTTCTCCCACATGTAAATTAAGCTGCATGATCCTTACTAATAAACAACTGAAATTTTACAGCTAAATAGTGACATGTAACTTTGAATGCAAAGCCATCACAGCCAAGCTGCAGCTCATGAACTGCAGCATCAGTATTTTACAATTAAACAAAATAAAACACCAGGTTGTATTTGCTGGTTTATATTCCCCACTTTAAAAATTTATTGAAATCGTAAACAACATGTATTAATCATATAAATCTTTATAAAATTTGACATGTTTCAGAAAATAACTGAAAGCTCAAAATATGTTGAGTCTGAGAGTGTCTGTTCTATGCCTCCCTGCTCTCAGTAAGAGCAGCATCACAGCAGCCCCACACCAGGCTCAAAGAAAATTGAGTTTATATACCCTGGAACTGCACATGGCATAACTCAGGTCCTGCTGCTGGATTCTATCAGAAAAACTATCATGGAGCCAAGAAAACTGGCTCAGAATCTCTGGTGTAAGTTTTGAAACTAAAGCAGGAAAGAAAAAAATATTCATCACGAAAATCACTTTTAAAAGAATACATTTGGAAAGAGAATTGTAACCAGAGCATCAAGCAGAAGCTGAAGGTGCAATCTGCATCCCTGTGAGAATGACTGACAGGGAAAAGTGTCACCATGAAAAACCCTGCCTTGAAACAGTTCATCCCTTTGCCTACAATTGCCTACAATCCCAATTCCTGCTGTTTCCCACTTCCCCCAAGATGTTTCACTGCCCAAGGGCGAGGATGGGAACCCACGGAAAGATCATCTTAGCTCCAGACCAAACAGCACAGGCCACAAGAAATATCTAAAAATGGGATCTGCAGTTGCTGTTAAGTGCTGAGCTTTTATTCTTTTCCCATACAAGTAATTTGCTGCAGGAATCCTGAACAAGGGCTCCCAAACACCAGCAATCTGCCCAGACGTATCTCTGGAGTCAGGGACTGCAGTGGTATGAGAAACAAAGGCACATTTCAAAGGTGGTATTCAAAAAGCATTAAGACTAATAACTATTCATATGGGACAGAAAAGAAGTAATGGTGAGAATATTGGAGGAGAATCACGTCATGTTTTGGGGCACGCTGTGAGTTACAGCAATTCTGTTCACAGCCACTTGCCCCCTTCTGGGAATGCTGTGGAACAGCCCAAACACGCTGATGCTGAGAGCCAAATCCTTCCACAGCTCTGGTTCAAGGGATTCCAGAAAGAAAAAAAAGCACTTTCTTAGCTCAAAGGCGCATTTGTAGACACAGCTAAGGTGGTACACAAGGTGTTTCCTGTCCACCAATAACCACATTTACCTGGGACCATGCTGCTCTCCTGGAATAACTAATGAGCTCACAGATTGGCAAGGAACCTCTGCAAAGAGCTGGAAGAATTATTGGAGATGGAAAACCAGTGGCATCCCCTGGGAGCAGCACTGGAGCCCTGAGAGCAAGCAGCAGGGCCAATCCTGGCACCAGAGATGGGCAAGAACTGATTAATGTGGAGGTGAAAACTGACTGGAGCACACACTGATCCACCCAGGGAATGGAGTTCTGAAGGGGAAAACAGAACTGACATGAGAGGTGTATCCAGATCAGTTTTCCCCATTTGGATGCAGATTTTCTGCAATGACATTTTGGTTTTTGTTTAGTGCTAAAGCTGAGCCAAAACATTCATATAAAAGCAGATACAAGGAAGTTTGTGATGTTTAGAGAATGACAGAAATATGCTATAGTAATTAAATCCATGACATTAGCTACAGCTAAATAACACTTAATATTGAATTTTAAGAAGAACCTGGAATAAAGAAGTATATTCTACACCAAAGAAGATAACTCAAAGCTTCAGCCTCACAGAGACAAAAATAATCACATTTAAAAAAAATGGCAACTTGGCAGAAACATATCAATAAATCCAAATTTTACTATGTCAGTGCTGCTGCTCTTAATTAATCTGACCTGTGCTCAGGTAAATGAAAAAGGTGCTGCCAACAGGAGACTGGGGTCACTGACAGGACACTCAGGATGTGATTGAGTGAGTTAAAAATAAGTGTGGAAACAACATCACTGCAACCATGATTTAGTATTTCTACAGGTCTGCACAAACAGGAGTTCTCATGGCCCAGTCCTGGGGTCCACCAAAAAAATCTGGATTTTTAATATCATCCAAGCCCCAAGCAAAGGAGAATTTACCTGAGTTGTTCTTTTTCTTCCAGTTCTGCTTTGCTTTCACTGATTTCACTGACCTGACTGATAACAGCAGCTTGCAGGAAGCAGCTGGGTTTAAAACATGTTCTGTCCCTTTTTCCCTTAGAAATTTCTAATGCACAAATTTTTATACAAAATATTTTACAACTAAATGGAAGAATTTTCCCCATCTTAATCCAAAGGAATTACAAACAACTAGAGAATAATGTGATATTACACCTTTTATACTGCTAAGCTGCATTATAGAAACATAATAATAAAAAATAATTAGGGGAAAAAATAAAACATACCACAAGAGCCACTATTCTACCTCAAAATTAGTGATTGCTTATAATTTGAATTTTTCTTCCAAAAAGTTCCACCAGCCCAGCAAAAGGAAGCATGGTGACCTGGATACCCACATAGGGAAGGAGAGGTCTCTAAATAATTCCACCAAAGGCAACACCTTTAAAATTATTTTTAAGACACCGCTTTAAAGACTGATTTTCAAACAGCTTTTATCCACTTCCTAAACAGGTTTTGCAGTGACAATTTCCTTAATAATTTTCATTCAAAAAAACCTTACTTTTGCCAATTATAAAATCCATCACACATCAGAAAGTTTCAGTAATCTGCAGCTGTCTCATCTCCACAGCAGTGAGTGAAAGAGGGTTCTCATGCTCAGTTTTGAATAGAAATTTTAACATCTCTGTAATATTGGAATTAATAGCCAAAAGCTCCTTTGCTCCTGCATTAACAGGAGTGGTTTTTACAAGAGCTACAAGTATCAAAATGTATGTGAGAGGAAATCATTTCCCTGAAATGTCACAGGTGGCTGGCACATGCACCAAGAAATTTGTCATTTACAAACTCCAACAAAAACCACAACTAAAAGCCAATCCCAACACTTATCAGTGGGGGAGCAGTTGACTTCCCCGTTTCACTGCTGGATTTCACAGGTCCTGAGCAAACACAGAGCCATGACAATCAGTCCTTCCTGCAGTGGCTCCTTTCCCTTTCCAGGACCTGCACATTTGGCTGTCGATTATAGACAAGCTTTGGCAGGTTCCTGTGGCAAGCAGGCTTGGAGTTAGTTCAGTCCCGCCTTCAGAAAGGAGACTCATGAAGGACAAAAATTTAAATAAAAATGAACAGAGCAAGGAAAAAAAAAATAGAGCAAGAATATTAAAGCTATAAAAGCCTTCAAGAAAAAGTCTCTAATAAATGAGCAAAATGATTTTTTTTAAGCTTTGCCCCCCCTGCGTACAGCGAGCTCTGCTGCCCACGAGTCGCTTGCACAAAACTTCAAACATCCTCAGTGTTAACCTGAGCCATTTCTGACCCCACACTGCAAACTGGCTGCCAGAGGAGCAGGCAGCAGAGCTGAGAGCAAAACTTGGTTGTTGGAGGGCAGGGATGGAGGGAGCTCCCTCCGATAGCCCGGCTGCTGAGGTAATGCTCGGTGCGAGCGGGTGGACGCAAACAAATGAATCGTAGCTGCAGGCTGGAGTAATATCAGGTGCATCTCTACACCCCGAGGGCTCAACTCCTACACGCTCAGGTCCCTCCCCTGGAACAGCCTCCTGCAGTTTCACTCAGGGCTCAGGCAGAGAACAGGTACTGCTCTCCCAGCAGTGACAGCTCCAGCTCAGCGCCGCCCGGCTGCCCTCGGACACGCCAGTGCCCGGTGAGTACAGAGCTCTAGAGCATTTCTTTACATCAAACCTGCTCACATTCAGGAGGAGTAAATGTGTGGTGCTCGGTTCCCAGCTGTCCCAGGGTTACTCCAGCAGGTGCACTCACGGCACCAAGGCTCAGCTTTCAGCAGAAAGTTTCAACAGGAGAGGGGAATATTTCAGTCGGAGAGAAAACCTGACTCTGGCAAGTTTTTTTTTTTTTTACAATAATTAACTTTCGTTGGTGCAAAGGGTTTTCAGCACCTTTTTTTTTTTTTAATTCAGGGAGTTAATATATTGAAGTATGACAAAAAGATGTATTGCTTAAAATTGCTGTGTTTGCTGTGCCAGCTCTGCTTCCTAGAGTCGTGTCGGGTTCATCTGAAAAGCTTGTATGGAAATAATGTGCTCCAGCTTTGAGTTATTAATTTTTCCACCTTCTGGAAATTCAGAAGAAAAATCGGATCATTTTCTATTTTCTAGCCAATTAAAGTGTATTAAGACATTGATTTATTAACTTGGGATGTAGAAAGATTTTTCTTCCTTATCCACGCTGCCTACGCAAGTGGTTAAATCTCTGTTTCTGAGCTTCCTCTCGCACCCTGGGACACACAGAGAGCATTTCCCGTGGGTCTGAGCCTCACACACACTCACTGCCCTCCCAGCCCACTCCTCTCACCCCTGTTTCCTCCCAATTAACGAACAGCCACGTTAAAATGTATCTTTCAGTTTCAAGGACCTGGAAGTTTAGAAGGGAGGGGTGGTTAATCGCTGGAAAAATCTCAGCTAGAATAAAACTCACAAATCTTGTTCTTGCAACACCCTGGGTAGGTGACAATGGCATGTCCTTGGGTTATGCAATAATGCCACATCACAATATTTTAATTATAGCATGTCCTTCAAAATGTTCCACCCCAGTGAGTCCTCCTGGTCAGAGAGATCCACATCACCAGAAGGAGCCTGCAATAATAATGGGGTGGGCATGAGCAGCTGTTACGTACTTTGCTGAAGCAGTGTCCTAAAAAGAAATGTAATTACTGTCCCTGCTTGTAATAAAAGACATTTTGAAATTTCCTCTTTGATCAACTGGGCATCTGAAACAATTTCAACTACTTAAAACCCTGCAAAAACAACCTGGCCAGATATATATGCACATATCTATGTGTGTGTATGAATACACATGTGCATATGTGTGTGTACACTTCTCCCCACGGACATTTCTTGTTTATATATTTACACACAATGTTCAACTACATTCCTGCTCTCTGAACCTGCCAGCAG
Source organism: Alaudala cheleensis (assembly GCA_013398995.1). NCBI lineage: Eukaryota > Metazoa > Chordata > Aves > Passeriformes > Alaudidae > Alaudala > Alaudala cheleensis. The sequence continues at coordinate 26,440 of VWYE01009057.1, read as the reverse complement.
GTTGAAGGCAAGGAGGGAGCAACAACCTGCTTTTAAAAATAGAAGGGAGGAAACTTGGAGCAGGCAGTGCCAGGCTGGAAAGGGCGACAGGTTCGAAAGCCATGAGGAGGTTACTGGTGACAAAAACAAACAACTCAGACAACCTCAAGTTGAATGAAGATTATCTGAATAACTTGTTTGCAATAAAAATATAAATAAATAACACTACTGCATTTCCAAACTAGAAAATTGTAATTATATACAACCATCTGCATTTCTACGAGCAGGTCTGCAGGAAATAAATTCTCAATCTAAAAAAAAACAAATTACATAAAAATTATCCTGCTACTGAAAATATTTTTCCCTCTTTTTAAAAGATATCACAAGTAACTGGCATTGAAGTTAAATGAAAAAGCAACTACTTATTTTGATATTTTCTTTCCAATACTAAATTCTAACTTTTGCAGCACAAAACATACATTTTACAGCTCTAAGTAACATTATTTATATAGGGAGAGTTTTAATTTATTACACCTTTTTTAAACCATGAATGTCCTTTTTGACTGTGTGATCAAATAGTTTTAATGTTTTTTAATAATAAAATATGTCCCTCTGCCAGATACTCCTGTGTCTTAGAAACCAGAGGGAGAATTATCCTACTTGTCTAACTTTAAAAATATTTTATTACTTTCATTTTTAAACCAGGAGAAAAAAAGGGATTAAATAGTAAAAGAGAGAAAAAAACAACCATTCACCTGGCTGGCACTGACCTAAGTTTAGGAAAGGTAAACACCCTTTAAAATGAGCTGCTCTTTGCACCTCTCAAGTCAGAGCAGCAGGTTCTGGAGCCATCAAAATAAATGGAATAGAAAGAAATAAAAAGCTGTTGGAATTCTCCCCTGCTGTACCTATGGCAGAGGAGCTCCAAGGCTTGAAATTTCCAACATGAAAACTGCAACAACGCATTTTATCTTGTTAAGAAATGATAGTTAATACTCTGCCCAACAGGAATAACTTGAATCAAAGTTAAATACCAAGTACAAAGTCAGAGGGGGGAGGACAGGACACACAGGAATTTTCATTATGAAGCAAAGGAAAGCTGGAAGAACAAGGAAATCTCATTACCATCCCTTTATTATAAATGCTGCACCTGAATGCAGATTCGGACTTATCATAAATGCTTCACCTAAGAAAGCCATGGAGTTTTGACAACAACATCTTTTTTTTCAAGAATAATTAGTACAAGCACTTCCAAGAAGATATAAAGAATAACAGGTACAAACTGACTTGACCAAGTCCATGACAAACTTTCCAGGTTAGTTACACATCATTCCATAAAAATAAGTGCAACAAGCTCACTTAAGACAGAAGGAAAAGCCCAGTTCCCTATCTCAACCTCTCCTCCCATGTCTCAATATTTTATTTACTTATTTTTAATGTAAAAATATTTTCAAAGGATTTCTAGCTGTTAGTATTTAAAACATTTTAAAATATTATATATGATTTTTCTTTATTTTTAATTTATTGGACTACCATTTCAGCCATACTCCAGTGAGGAGCCTTTAACATGCTGATGCATTCTTCCTTGTTGCTCTTACAGTATCAGTATCCAACTCAAACAAACATGAAAAACATGAAAAACAAAAAGCTACTTCTCCAGAAATTCCTTTTTCATTAATCTGAAGCACATTTAATCACTTGTTAATTTTAGGAAAAAGCTTGATTATTTTTTCTACCTACAGAGCAGCTTTGCATTTTTAAGGGTGCCTTCACAATAACTATTTTAACAAGATTAATACTTCTATGACATCAGAAACAACATTTAATACAATTTGCTAGAATTACTATACCTGATGAGCCAAGCAGCAATTCTGTAGCTTTCCCTTCAGTTTTCATCATGTGTTGCCTGTCATTTTCTGTTAAACAATCTCTGATTTAAGAAATGCAAAACATTCCTGCTTCAACTAAAATCTCACAGCACACAATTACCAGCAGTTCTTTTCATAAACTTAGTATTTTAATACTGCTAATTCAAACTTCTATGTAAAAAGCTTTTTTTTTTTTAAAAAAATGGAGCTATCTCGTCACCCTTCCAATTAGTATTCCTGTAGTTTCAGGTAACACAATAGATACAGTACAGTGGTTTTGCAACAGTCATCATTTTGATAATGATGCTTGTAGTTCATGATGAAATCATCAGTTTTTAGATCTCTGCCATAACACATCCTATAAAATCATGAGAACTTGACTCCGAGAGTTTCTCACGCCTTCAGAATCAGTGAACATAATGGAACAAGCCAGCACAAGCCCTCCTGACTTATCTACCCAGCAAATCACTGGGCTGGATAAAGTATCCACAACCTTCTGTTTTTCCAAAGAAAGGCAGATAGATCCTTCCCCCGTAAATCAATTACTGTCTGACACTTTTCCCCCCCTGAGTTAACACACTTGGGTGCCCGTGTTAACCATGTGCAAGCTGGGAGCAGCGAGGCAGCAGGAGCATGGGAGATGTGTTTATCAGGCAGAGCATTGCATTAGTCACACACTGCAGTGCTCATTTCTCTTAATTGAATTAGGAAGAGGAAGAAAATCGGTGTGGTTTTATCCTTCGAGAGATTGGGCACTTTTGAGGTACCCATTGAGACTGGGCTGTTGGGCAATGCCAGAAGTGAGGAGAGGGGTTGGTCAGTGCCACAAAGAGCCCAGTCAGCCGCCCAGGAGCGACCCATCCACCCCACCCAGTGTCACCAGAGCAGGAAATTCCCTCTGTGCTCTCCTGGACCGGCCTGACAGGCTCACCCCACATCCAGCCCCTGCCAGGACCTGCCTCTTCCCATCCCACCCACTGCTCTCCTCTCAACAGCTCCGCCTGCATTGCTACTTTCATCTTCTGAATGGATGTTCCTGCAGCTTTCAAAGAGAGCCTGCAGCACAGGCAGGTGACAAAGTGCTGCTGCTGGAAATTAGGCCACTTGTGTGACTGTGTTTGGGTGAGGGAGGATGCCAAAGGTCAGTGCCCATCTAACCCTGGTCTGACATCCAGCTTTTTCATTCTGCTTTAAAAAACCCAAACAACGCAACACACGCAGTTTGAGGGGAATGCTCTTAAGAGAAGGCACTACTTTGTGTTTAGTTCCAGTGTTCCACTAAAGCTCATTTTAAACTTTGTGTTTCAGCTCCTGCACCAGCCTCGTTTTCCGGCACCCTCTTCCCTGAGACACCACAGGAGCTGGCTGCTTCTCCCTCACCTGGGAAGAAGGATTCTAGAAACCTGAAAAACCGGAAACATCACGAGGCTAAAGCTGAGGGAAGCCAACCACAAGAAAGTTTTTCTAAAGAGCCATTACATTTAATTGTTTAAAGCAGAAACAAAAATGAGTCTCCTCAAAGAACGTAAACCCAAGAAGCCTCATTACATCCCAAGACCACCGGGAAAGCCATTCAAGTACAAGTGCTTCCAGTGCCCCTTCACTTGCAATGAGAAATCCCATCTCTTTAACCACATGAAGTATGGCCTCTGCAAAAACTCCATCACTCTGGTGTCAGAGCAGGACCGTGTCATCAAGTGTCCAAAGAGCAGTTCCCTGGAGCCCAAACAGATCAACCAGCTCGAATCTACCGTCAAACCAACCTCCTCTAAATCTGTCACAAATGGACTGTCAAGCCTCGACTCAAAGCCTCAATATCCTTTCACAAAAGAAGATGCCAAGGAGAACGTTGAGTTACAAAACCAGGCCACAAACGCAGCGATCCAAGGACAAAAACCTGCCATTCCAAAGGAGCTGAGCCCTGCCAGCTCTGCAGCAGAAGGTGCCATCAGCGTGCAGCCCCTGATGGAGGGCATGGTGAGGCCCTCAGCCTTCGTTCCTGTGGGAGAACACCGAGACAGCAAAGGCCCAGAAATCACTGAGGCATCTGAAATCCTCTCCCTGTCCAACAAAAGTTCTCCTTTCCACACCAAGTCTGCGTTCCACGCACCAGCTCACCCCTGGAAGGCAGGCTCTTTCCTCCCAGAATTCCCACATAAAGTTGCTCCCACAAAAGGCTTTGGCTCCATTTCACCCTACATGCAACCAATGATTCCTGAGTACTCACCCCACTTCTATGAGCACCGGCTTGCCATCTACACACCCTACCTGCTCCCAGGAAACTCAGAGTGTGAAAGCTCTGCTCTCTCTGTCTATGGAACACAGGATCAAAGACACTTTCTTCCTCACCCTGGGCCACTTCCAAAACCCCTAAATCCATCAGCATATGAACACTATCGATTGTTCCAACAATACCACTCCACTCCACCAATTCCATATGGATTTTGTAGGCCAACAGATCCTCCATTTTACAGATTTTCACACGTAGCTGGCATTAACAGGGATCAAAACTCTCATCTGATGGAAGAAACTACCTTGCTGTACCCAGCTTCTTTAAGCCCTTCCCAACAATACCCTCTAAGCTCACATAAAAAACAAGCAGATTATGAAAAAGAAATGACGTTGTTGCATGCCAAAGGTAACCCTAAGGATGAGCAAAATGAAAGAGAGAATGCCAAAATGAGCCCTCTCGCAGGAAGTGCAGCAACAGGCTCCCCTGGCAGACCCAGCCCCACCAACTTCACCCAGACAAGCCACACGTGTGAGGGTTTGTTTGACCTCTCCAACAAGTCCTCGTCCACATCCCTGGGCAAGTATGACCAGTCAGAGGAAAACTTCACAGCCTTCAGACCTGTGAGAAAAAGCAGTGAGCAGCCATCCTCCCTGCAAGGTGTGCAGGCACAGCAGGAGAGAGGGGATTCACCTAACAGGTAAAATAACACTTGGCAAACTCTTGTCAGGTTAACAGGGACACACAAAGACAGATGGGCACATTTCATGCAATGCCTGTTAGATATATTTGAATTTACAGCAGTGAGTTAATGTGTTCTGTACTAACTGTGCAAAGCACACAGGTGCTACAGTGAGCAGACCATTCATTCTCCTTAAATGTACCAGGAATTTCCAGCCTGCTTGTGTACTTCCAATGGGTTTGAGTACTTCAGGGAATTAATTCTATTATAGAGGTGGGGGTGGTGAAAGGGACTTGGGAGGAGAAAAATCAGAATTGTTGGACTTCTAGAAGTCTAGATTTTTTCCTCTTCCTGCCTACTTCCTCAGGGCTAGTTTAAGAGAGCAATAGTGAATTCTCTTTTCTCCTCATTTCTTGCAGCATCAATGTCACTGATGAGGACACACACACACAGACTGATGGCCAGAACAACGCGGGCTCGCTGTCCAACATGGAAGAAGACACAGGCATAGCCCCCCTCAACCTTTCCAAAAAGGCTGACACAAGCACAGGACCTGCTCACGAGCACACCTACAAAACCCCATCCAAAACAGACAGGCAGAGCTTCCTGGAAATGCAGGACGTGCCCCTGAACCTCTCAGTGAAGGACTCCTGCAACACATCCAGCATGAAAACATCCTTCCACAGCCCATCCCAGGAGAACAGCGCTGCTGCCGCCTCTCCCAGCACCGACAAGGAGAGCTCCAGCACAGAGCCCAAGCCCCCCTGTGACAAACCCCTGGCAGCACAGGGCGTGGGGCTGATGGAGAGCTGTGATGAGCAGAAGCAGACAGCAGCTGTGGCCCTGTGCCAGCTGGCAGCTTACAGCCCTGGCACGGCCCGGCTGGACAGCGACGGGCACGGAGCGCAGGACGGGCACGGAGCGCAGGACGGGCACCCCGCGCCCACCCAGGACACCCAGGACACCCAGAGCAACCCAAAGGGCAAAGGACAAAAAAGGACAAACCAAAAGGAGTCTGCAAAATCCCAGCAAGGAGCTAAGAGGGTCAGGCCCAATGACTGCAGCAGGGTGTTCACTCTGAGGAAGAGAACAAGAGTGTCCTAATGCTGCTCCTTTGCTGTGTGTTTCTGGTTACCAGGAATTTCTACAAACCCTCAGTCATTGGGCTCAGCCCGTGACAAGATACATTCAGTCTCTCCACTGTAAATAATGTTCATAATTTTATATTAATATTTTTAAGTAATTGAACTTGTACAAGCTCAGGTTTTGATGAGTGGATTTTTTGCATTCGTTACTAAAGCCAAAGTAAATTAGATGAATCTTCAAGGGGTTTTTGCAATTGTATGATGTAAAATAACTTTTACAACTTCTTTTCTTAAAAGATGTTTAAGCTCTAGAAACAATATTGCTCAATAACATACTGTCATAGTCTTTTTTTCAGCCTTAACTTCATCTAATGGGGGTTTTCTGGTCTTTTTTTTTCTTTTGAAAACCTTTTTATGTCATTGTGCAGTAGTTTTAAACAAGCTTAAGATTAAAACTGGCTTTTTAGAATATCCTGTAAAAGTGTTCTGTGTATGGATGCACTTTGCCATTGTGCCCTAAGACAGAACAAAAGACCAAATTTAGATACTCAGAGGCAGAAGCCACTTTAAATAAACTGCCCCAAACCCTGTGCAAGCGACCTCTTCCTGCACTGACTCACAACAAGATTCAAGTCAAACCAAAGAAAGCCTGCGCAGGTTTAATGAATGCAGTTTATGTTCAACTTGAAGTAAATCACTATGAAAACACTGCAAATATGAAGAACTAAGCAATCCTGCTTTGCTGAGGTTAGACAGACACTGGGCAACCTTCAAACTCCAGGCCTAAAAAGTTATTTATATAATTTATTTCACCTGAGGCAAACTGTCCTGTTGAAGGTCTTGTTTCAGTACATGTGTATCACTCACTGTCAGTCTGTGTCCTGCATACAGCCATAAACTATTTCCTACTTCTGTGTCTGTGTATATAAACTGGCAATTTTTCAAATAAATCTTGTCATCTGTACTTAAAATATATGGAAATTCATTAATGAACACCAATACATTTACCACACTGTCTATATTGAAGAACACTTAGCAAAGAAATTGCTGGCTAAATTTTCAACTGGCAAGCAGAATTTTGGGACCAAATCAATTCCAAAAAAAGGAGCTTTCTTCAGTGATGGAAATTCATTACACAGATTAATTCATCCACATTTTAATTCCAAATAATGAAGCTCAGCTGCCTTAAAGCTGCTGTCCAGCCTGTCAAAACTGCTACACAAGTTCAACTAAAATAAGGCTGATCCCTGTGTAAATTTGCACAGGGTAAGGAGAACAAGCCCAGAACAAGCATTATTCACACAAAACCACAGGTATCCATTTCTCACTGATCATTACTCAGGTGAGGGACACCCTCACCTGCCTGAACATCACTAATAGGTGTAAACCTGCTTAAGGAACTGGAGCTGCATTCAGCACAATGCAGAATTCCCAGGATTTTTTTTTTTAAACTCATGTTTTAGGCTGTGCTGCTTTGAGCCAACAGCTCTGACAACAGCTCTTAGGGTCAGATGCTGCTAAATCCCCAATTTCCAAACATAAAATTACAGAGTCATGTCACCACTGCCACTCTTCACCTGAAGCTATCTGCCTCACTCATGTCTGAAAGCAGAATGCTTCAGTTACTCTTATCCACAATTTAAAACAAAATCTCATCTATCTCTTTACTTGTTAATTTGAATTCCTTGAAAGTGAACAAAGAAAACATTTTTGGTGTTTCTTCCATAGAATTCAAGGATTTATTCTCCCCCATCTCCATACAAATATTATTTCTAAAAGCCAGCTCCAGAGGTAAAGTCTACCTGATCTGCCTTCTTCAAATTCAATACCAATCTATGACATGAGGTTATCCAGATTCCCTGAGAGAGGTGCACAGTTTTGGTTTTGTCAGAACTGAAGTACAGATTTACCTTTGGAGTATTTCCCTTTCTTGATTCCCCAGCTGGAAGGTTTTTAACTGTTTCACCTTCATCATGCAAGGGCAAAAGTAATGGAAAAAGGGAAACCAACTGCAGGCTCACTGCACAAACTTACTCACATGCAGCACATGCTATGATGGACATGGACTCTTTCCATGGAGACAGAGTGATAAACTGCATTAAAAGCCACATTTTACTGCACATCTTCAAACTAGGAAAGATTTAGCACTTAGTAGTGTGAAACACCAGCTTTGAAACATTTTTTAAACTTAGTGTTCAACTTCTCTTTTCAACACAAGAGCACCAGATGGGATCCAAAGAACCATCTAGAACAAGACACTGCTGTAAAAGCACCCAAGGGTGGATGTCAACTGCTACACTGTGCTTTTGTCATTCCCACTGTGTATGGCATTGACCAAAATTACATGAATATCTCTGTAATTCAATGCATGTTGATAACTACAGAACACACAAAGAAACAATTCCTCTGCCCTGCTCTTTTTCTTTCCATCCTGCTATTTCAAAAACCCATTTAAAACATAAACAGTTCATGTATAAATTACATGAAACTGGCCTTTGAAATTTAACCATAAACAAACAGCAGAAGCTACTGGCTTTAAAGTGCAAGTTAGTCATCAATTATTTAATATATTCTGCTTAAATAATGACACTGACACAATATGGAGACATGCAGAATTGTTTTATACAACTGTACAAAGAAACATGGGAGGGAAGAAGAAAGAAGAAAACCCCAAGAAATTAATTCCATTTTGGAAAGAAATATTTATTAAGTATAAAAAAAAAGGCACACCCAAGCCAATGCTTTAGACAGAAGCACTTCAATATCCCCACAGGCAAATGTTTTACTGCAGAACTCAGAACTGCAGTCATCACCCAGCACACACACACACTCATCAGCAAACCCCAGCCTATTGCCACACACATTTGGTGCCCAAGAATATGAATTGCTGTTTCATGAGCTTGCATTGAGCAGGCAGAACTCACCATCTGAGATTCTGGAAGGGAGCAGCAATCCTCTCCTGCCCAGCTCAGCCAGGGCCAGGCACCCCCCGTGCCACGCGTTGTCTGTCTCCTGGAAACTGAGGGCACAACGAGGAGTTTTGGTTAAAACTGCCCTTCCTTCTCAGGGCTTCATTGCTTGTGGGGAATTCCTAACTTTTATAAAAGACCCCTAATCCAAATCAGCGTGTTTTTGTTGTGTTATTGATGTCACTGGACTTGTCAAATAGAAGAATGAGAAGTTGACATGTTTTCCTTCCCATTTATGCAACGTAAACACTGCTGTAAATATGATTAAATAGGCAAAGAACTCATTTATGACTATAAATGTAACTCAATACAAAAAATCCAATACCTGAAACTCATACAGAAAAGGAAAACAGCTTCCTAGTACATGGGCAAAAGATGCAGATTTACAGATTGGTTATTTATTCCCAAAATAACCAATGAGTTCAGTGCCAAATGCAGCCCTTAATTGAAAAAGAGGTTAAATGGCAATTCCTGGCAAACCCATCACAAGAGTTTATGAAGTAAGGAAATAGTGGGTTTTATCCACATTTAGAAAACATAAACCAGAGAAATTTGCAGTGAACACAGCAAATACGCCCCAAATGGTAAATAACTTCTAGTGGGCTGGCAGATAATGGAGTGAAAAGAGGAAAGGTGACATGCTGCAGGATTAAATCTGAACAGAGTTCATTCTGTATTACACTGGGAGTAGGAATCTGAGAATAAAACCCTGGACAGCCAGGCTAGGTTGTCTCAAAGCTTCATCTCTCCCAGCACCATCTCTGAGATGGCCTGAGAGCAGGGGCTCAGCCAAACAAAAGCAGAAGGAGCATCCCCTTCTTGCCCTCCTGGCTCTGGCAATCAGCAGCACAGAGACAGCTCAAGCAGAGGCTGGAGCCAGCTTCATTATTTAATAACCTCTGAAGGGACTCTCTTCCATTAATTTGTATAATCCCTTTTTGAACTCCCTTTACACTTTTGGCTGCCATAACATCCCGTGGCAATGACTTCCACTGGTTAATTATAATTGGGTGGAAATGCACTTCCTGCTGCCTCCCTGCTCTGGCAGCAGGGAGAGTGAATCCTCAGCAGCTCTCCCTCCTCCTGCCTGTTTACAGTGGAGGGACAGCAACCCACAGCCCTCCACTTCTCCTTCCCACTTCCAAAAGCCCCTTTTCAGTGACTTAGTTTTATCTCTTCCTTTGCTAATGATTTCCAACATTACATTTGTCTTGTTTTCCCTGCCAGCAGCTGAGCACTCCCCTGACACATCAGGGGTTTCACAGTGAGCAGCACTTTGCTCCACACACATCAGCTTGCATGCATTAGACATTTTATTTGACATTTACTGTTGTTTTACTTCACTTGGGCTCCTGTAACACTTTTCTTGCTGTCACTTTTAGCTCTCACTACATTAAATCAACTTTAAATATCCTCAGCCAGTCAATCCCCTTTTTTCCAGGATTCTTTATGTGTGTGATGAACACCACAAGGCTCAAACCCCAGTGGACCTGTGCTGACAATCTCACTGCACTGTGAAAAATCATCACTTATTTCTTCCCTGACTCTTGTCTTTTGACATGTCTACATAAACCAAATCCCTTCTTCTAATCCCAAGAGGTACAACAGAGTGCCTCTGATGAGCCACTGATTTATTCCTGTTTTGGTCACTGGAGATTTAGAATCCAGCACAGATTCTCTCTGTCCTTGCCTAGGTTTGTTCCCAGGTGTTTCAGAAGAAAGCAGGTCACTCAATTACTAGGTGAATTACTCATCCCTATGACTTGAAAAACAAGGAAAGAAAACACAGTGAGTACAGGTCTTTGAAGCTCTGGGGATAATTGAGATCAGCAGCACCTCTTAAATTAATCACAGTAACACAGTGGAGGGATCATCTAAGTGGATACTTTCCTTGCAAGTCTTTCAGACTTTATACCTTCTTTTTTACTAATGTTGTTAACCTTTGAGCTGGCATCCTTTATTTGTGCTCACAACCCAGGTGAAAATGCTTTTAAAACGAGGGACATGTGAGTGATAAACTGCCCATGAGCAGCATTTCTTGCCAATAAAGAAACTCTTTTTGTTCTTGCTTTGCTCTAAACCACTCATTTAGATTTCAGGTACTCAGTGCAGGCCTGATGAGCAATTTGGTGTTAAATAAAAGCATATGATACTTGTTTCATGATTTTGTCCTTTCATGCAAAGCCATGACATCCAACAATAAAGTGCACCAAAAGAACATCCCACAGCTGTGGGTGCCCCAACCAGAGTTTCCATCAGCCCCAAATCCCCTCTGACACAGCCAAGAGCAGACCCCTTAGCCAGAGCCTAGGAACCAGCACATTGCATCACTCCCCAAAGCATTTCCAAACTCTGGCAGATCAGGGAAAAGCTGGCAGGCAAGAATCACACTTTTTGTTCAGGTAAATATTCTCAGTATGCACAAGGTGCTATGGCAAGAAGGTTTTACAGTTTATCTGTGTGATTAACACCACTCTGTCTTTATTCTAAACCTGCCACCTGATGCTTGAGTTTGCCTCCAGTAACACAAAACCTAGAGGGTAACCACATCCCAACATTCCCAAGTACATAAATCTCCTTTATCCCCTATTTATTCCTCAGCCTCCCCTCACACAGAGATTATCTCTCCCCTCCACTGAACCTCAGAACATCATTTCCAGTCTTCCTGGGTTTCTAAGGATGGACACTAAACTCAAGATATGAGTCTTGGGCACACCAGGAATCTCTAAAGTAGCAAGTTAATGAGCATTTTTTAATATTTCCAAAGTTCAACTTCAGTCCTTGCACATAATTTTAGTACAGGGTCAAGAGGATGGATCAGAAATAATTTCTTTATTGAATACCCTTAGCCCATCTGTGCCTTCAAAGATTTTGAAGTCTGGGAGAAGGACAGCAAGAAAATTTACAGATTTTTACACCTTTCTTCCTAACTGTTGTCACCTTGTTCCACAAGCAGACATGGTTTAGATGTGTGCAAAGAGTGAAATAAGATTTTTACCTAAAACAGTCCAGCAGAGACCCAATCACATCATCTGCTAATTCTTTTGGGAGTCTTCCAGTTATTCTCCCAATTCTACAGAAGAAGAAAAACAAAAAGAGCATTCAATGGATCATTAGTGCTGCAGTTGATTGGTAAATTATAGAAAAAAAAATTAGTTACTGGGATCTTCCTGACTTCAAGATGCCACCCCACTGCCCTGAGACTGATACCCTTAAACAACAACCTCAACCTTTAAAAAAACACAGAGCAGTGAACCTCCCACAGAAATACACTTTAAAAGAGGAAAAAAAGCATTTTCAAGAAGTGTTTCTTTGCACCCTTCAAACCTTGTCTTATCCAGAACATCCATTTCCAAACCCACCTGAAATTCCCTGAAAACCAGCCCAATTCTTCATTAGAAAAAGAGACAAATGTGTGTGTGCACCCACCCACCCCAGGCTGTGCTGAAACCATTTGCAGTAACAGCAAATATTGGCAATACCCCCAAATTATTAATCATTAACTACACTGTATTTCTATATTCTGTACAGCTCAGCAGAGTCACCATAACAAACCTACCCTTTGGCTGCAGACCACCTGACAATGGTGTCTTTGTCTTTCAGGCCCACCAACAATTGTTCTGCAAATAATTTCATTAAAAAAAAACAGATTATTCTCATGTAAAACCAGAAAATTTTCTTAAGATGTTCAAAATTCATTTGCCTCTTTGCAGAAAAATCTTTGTATCTGGATTTATTCTATTTGTCACACAAGTATGACTTGAAATTAAAAGACAAGAAACATGTCAGAATTGTTTACGAAAAGAGATTGAAATTTTAAGTGCTCTAAAGGATTCAACAGGGAGATCATGGTGCTTTTTGCAGAGGTTCATTAGATTATTCAGTTATAAAAGTCTTCTGATGCAATTTTTGCCTATTTATTTACAGAATATCCACCAGCCAGCTAGCAGAGGACATGTTGTACAACTGCATATTAATAAACAAATACTGTCCCTTTGATACTACCACAGTCTAAAAATTAAACCATAACTCTTTGTCTTTCATGTGACATATTTTTTTGCTGGTGTGTTTCATTATAAATTTTAATTCACCCTCCCATTTGTCCAAGGTTCAGGGCACCTCTTTTATATAACTGGACCAAAGTGGTAAAACATATTTCAGTATGTTTATACCTCCACAACAAATGCTGCAGTGTTGAGTTCCTGATTGAGATGCTGAAATCCAAACCATTTGAGAAAATACCATCTTATTTTATTCAGACTGAAGTTCTGGAGTCTTTCCAGCTGTTCTCACTAGCACAGATACCCACATTACTTTTTTAGCCCCAGGCAGTTTTCCAACCGATGTTTAATTCTCAGCATTTCAACGATTTCTCTCCAGCTTTAACACACCTACAACATTTTCAATCTCTGCTGGAATGTCATATTCCTCATCATCATCATCATCTTGAGCAGCAGCAGCAACTTCTGGCTTCTGGTTGTGCACAGGAGCTCCCTGAACCTGCAGGTTGGCAGCCAGGGAGCGAGAGCCACGCTGGTACCTGCACAGCAAACACAGCCCAGTGAGATCTGATGTGACTCCAGCTGGGACACACTGCCACTGAGTCTGTCTGTCCCCACAGCTCTCCAGGTTGTTTTAAAGGAAAAGGAGAAATATCCCACCCTCCTTGCTCCTGACCCAGTTGTCTATTTTCCAGGGTGAGAAGAGCCAGACTATTCAAATAGTTCCTTTTCATTATCCCTCCCTTTCCTGTTTCACTATAACCTATTTTCCACTAACAACAAAGAGAGACAAAGTTCCCATGGCCCAAAAGTCTCTCCAAAAACTAAAAACTAAAAAAAAAAAATTAATAAAGTCAGCTTATTAAAAACTGCTTTTTAAATCTCAAAGCCAGCTTAGTACTTTCTGTCCAAGCTGTACTCGAATATTTAGCCCGTGGTGCAGATGCATTCTTACAAAAGATAGACTTCACATGCTAAACTGATTTTTGCCATTGGGCAAGGTACATTCTCCACCTAAAAAGAATTTTCTATGCCTAAGGATGTTCTCAAAAGCTGGTGAAATAAATACAATAAAAATAGTCACCAAGGGAGCCTGCAATTTGAAAATATCAGTGCGAGAAATCTCCAAAAGAGTTTGCCCTCTGGCAGTCCGTCAAACCAGACACCAAAACCTGACTAATATGCAAAACCAGAGAGGGATTGCAAACCACTTTTCCCCTGTGAACTTTCTATCGAATCAGGGTAGGACCAGGTAATGGAAAAAGTTATGTTCACTCTTACAAAACTGTACTAAATCAGCTGCAGGAACAAAGGTTTTCCCATATGCAGTGAGTTGTGCATTCTATAGGAACAGGCTTCTGCTTGTGCAAGGTGCAAAGTCAGACCTGGCTTGTCCCAGCACTCACTCATGCACCAAAATTGAAAAAAAAACCCAGCAAACTAAACACAGTGGAAGAATCCTCCTTTTTCCAAATCATGCAAATGAAGAGTATGTTCATTCCCACAGGGATTTCTTTTCCTTTAAGGGCAGGTTAAGAGGAGCAGAAGGGAAGTGTATGGATTCATGTATTTGCAGTGGGGTTTGTGCTTTTGGATTTTCCTTTTATTTTGAACTTTTGAGGTTTACACTGACCTCCACTTTGCCACCTTTGGTTTCACAAATGTCAGCCCAAGCCTCTGGACCAGTTTCATGCCCAGCTTGCGCAGAACCATCTGGTTGCTTTCTGACAGCTTGCACTTATCCAGACACTCCAGAACAGTGGCAGCTGGAAAAGGAAACAAACACACCAAAGAAACTGCTTTTAAAAACACCTTGGTATGGACATTTTAAAGTTTTGAATGTTTTTTAGGAGATTTATATTTTTAAAGGTATTACTGAAATACAAATGCAGTTACAGACTTTGGAGTAGGTGACACTGGGGTCAAAATCCTTCATTGCCCAAACAGGGGAGATGGCTTTAAGGATTAACTTTGATTATAAAAATTACAATCTACATTCTCAGTGTTTATGTCTCTGAGTCTCACTGGAAGTAACACATCCAAGGGTCTTCCAGGGTCTAAGAATTTTCAGTGATCTAACAGAACCAGAAGCTAGAAAATGTAATTCATTTACTCAGAAATTTTCCTGCACACTGAGGAAGCTTTCCCTTTCCTCATTTAGTATTTTCAGGCAGCACCAAATCCTGACACTGAAATTTTTATGATGATGGATGTCCAGAAATATTTAAACATGAGAAACACTGTGGATGTGTAAACAATCAGCCACAAAACCTCTCATTTGGGCACATCAAAGGTAACAAAGTTATTTGTCCAGCAAGTAAAAAAACAACACAGAGAAAGGAGAATCTTGGGTTAATGAGGATGAAATTCCAGGATTCAAGATTTTCACAAGGAAGCCATGGCTGTTACAAATAAAAAAGCCCTTTTGCAGTTTCATTAGGGTGAAAATAATCCTTCAGAAGTTGACCATTAGCTAATAGAGACTAATGACTCAGGCTCTGAAAGAGCCCTGCACAGATGGGATCCCAGCAGCCAAATGCTCTGCAAGCTCCTGCCCCAGCCTCTTGTCAGGCCTTTCAAAATACAAAGAGATCAAAGAAAAGGCAATTATTTCAGAGTCTGAGACACTGTAAGACATGACTTAAAAATCTCCTCAAGTCTTTAAGAAGACTGGTGATGCATCTTGATGTGCTAAAATATGAATGAAACAATCCATGCAGACAACAAGGCAGTGATGATGATTATTACTTCAATACCCTCCAGCAACCTGGATTTTTTGCAGTTAGAAAAGCCCATGAGACTGATAGTTTAGGAGGCAGAGGCTGCAGAAACATCATCATTCACAGACAGAAAATAAATTAAGAATATATAAATAAAGGCCTCTTCCAAGTCCTGCCAGCTCTTGAATCACTAAAATATCTCCAGACCCATGCAAATTACTCCAGGGCTAGTGTTTGTTTTTAATTCAACTTCTAATGTCACAAGTGACTTCAAACAGGATCTTGCTTTGACATTTGCCTATTTTTTTTCCCCATTTCATCCTCAGATCTGTTGTAATTAAAAAATCTTAGATATTTTTTGTCTCTCACATTTTCTTATCCTGAACAGTTCCCATCTGAATATCTGCTTCTCTGAGCATTTTAGATTTTCTAGGGTAAATTTACTCATGGATTTGCCCCTGATTTTTCTCTTATTACCAGACTCATAACTACTTACTATTCTTTCTATGCCATGAGCCAAAGCTGCTGATTTTACCAGCAGGGTTAATGCTGTGAGCTCAATATGCTCCTTCCATACTGATTATTGTGGTATTTTCTGAATTCTGACATCTTTTTTTGTAATTTTCCCAGCCTGTTTATTTTTCTGCCTCTCTGGCAGCTTCCCAGTGGATTCTGCTCTTCCTGTGCAATGGCATTCCCAGTATTTGCACCTGTGTCATTCCAGTCACTATCTTATCTCCAGCACTCCCCATCTCTCAGGCATTTTCTAAGGAAGTGTCTGCATCTCAGCTTTAGGAACTGGGAGAATGACATTTTCCAGCACCAGAACTAAAAAGCTTCTTCTTGGAGCCAAAATAATTCCATGAGTGAAACCACAAACACTCTGGAGTGAGTTTGTATCCCTGCTTTGTTCCTGTGTAAGGCACAAACCCCATTTTTACTACTTGGATAAGCTCCACAAAACTGAGAGGTCTTTGGAAGTGTTTTGGAATTAGCCACCAATCCTTTCCTGCCTCCCTTCACTGCTATCAATAAGGCCCAAGGTCACACTGCAGTCAGTTCTGATCATATTTCAAGATTCACCCCAAGACAAACATCATTCCAAAATGCAGCTACACTACTCAGAAACCTCCATACTCTCTTCTTCTCTTTTTGACTTCCTGTCTATCCCTAACTGCACCCAGTATAATCTCTGCACTAAAAACTTCTCTTATTCCAACATTATACCAACATGATTCCAGCTGTGTCCTGTACACAGTTGGTTCTTAAAACTTGGGTTTTCTGAAATCCTGTGCTTATTAAAACTTGAAGAGTCTCTGCAAAACTTCCAGCAGTACTATGTACAAAAGCAATTTATGCTTAACTGAATTGTAAATGTATTTTCCACATCCAACAGTTTCTATGTTCTGTATGACAGCCATGGCCAGTGTGATCACCTGCCAAATCCTCTGATGTGCTGTTCCAACACAACATTCCCTGGTGGCATCTGCTCCTCCCTCAAAGTCATTTCTGCTTTTGCTCCCCTCATTTTCCCTGCTTTATCTCTGCCCTCTGGATTTCACTCCTCACAGTAACACTTGTTCATCTTCCTTCCCCTTTTCTACTGCAATGGCTTGAAAATCTGAGCCCATTACAAACTTACCATATGGTAAACAGTCTTCTCTTTTGCCATGTTTAAACAGCTGTGCCTGCAATTAAAATAGGGACCACAGACATGAGAATACAGAGATTTTGTAACACAATATATCAAGCATTTAGCTGTAAAATATTTTTAATGTTCTTACAATAATGTGTAATGTTTGCTGATTTAAATAGCATAAAGGGAAGTGTCTCAGGGTGCAGCTCTTGGTGACAGCTCAGGGGACTGAGGTGGCCAAAACACTCAAGAGAAAATGGAAAAAAAACCCCAAAAACAACAACAAAACAGAATAAAAAATGAGAAAATAAAAATGCCACCAGTTTTGGGCCAGCTCAGGTCCCTGAGCCATCAGGCTCAGTGCTGGGTCACAGGAGCTCAGTGTGGTGCAACCACAGCTTGTGAGAGACTAAAACCACCTACAGACACCTGCAAATCCACCCAGAGCTGGCCAAGTGCAATTCCTGTGCCCAGGGAATTTTATCTGCAGTGAAATTAAGCCCCAGCACTGCAGTGAGACAAAGGGACCATTAACACATGACAGGTTACACATTAAAAGCTTCCTCAGCTCCTCGTGGGTCAAAACTCTGCCCAGGCACTTGTTTGTCCTTGCTCTGGCATTCAACAGAAGCAAAATCTTCCTCAATAAATATGCCTGGGAGTTAAACAAGAAGAGGCTTCCCCTAAAAGGGGTGCTTTCTCACACATACCAAACACACACACACCTCCCGCGCTGCAGGCGTGGCTGCCAGCAGCACAGGCAGCAAAAACACCCTGGGGCTGTGTACCCAGCCTGTTTTGCTTGGTTACTAAATTGCATTTCAGGATCCCAAATTAGCACTGCTGATCAGCTCCACTACAAGCTATATATGGGAATTTGATATGATAGATCGAAGTATTTGAGGTTTGAACGCAGGCAAGTGTGAGGGCTCCCTTAAAAATGGCATTTACAAAGCAGCAATGCAATAGAATTACTTCAGGCCCAGCCAACAGAAATTAATATCACCTTAAATGTATCAATTGGCACAGCTTTTAGCAATATATGAAGTCAGAGTTAAAAACAACACAAAAATTTCTCACTGACATTCAACAAAATTCTGCTTATACTAAAAAGCCTAAAGAATTTGTCAGAAGACCTGCAAATTTTTGGTGCAACAAATCCAGAGCTTCTCTAAAATTTCTCTATCTTTGTTGAAACATGCAGAAGCTCATTTCATCACTTTGCTCCTGTGTTCTGCTTTAAAACTCCATCACTGGTTTCTCAGCACACTTTGCTGTGGATGCTGGAGACACAGCAGCATCCCTGCATCCTCACAATTCCTTCCCTGCATCCCCACAACTCCTTCCCCTGCATCCCCACAGTTCCCTCTCCTGCATCCCCACAGTTCCTTCTCCTTTCTGCCTGACTGTCCTACAGCAGTTTCACTAAAACTTAAATAACAAACTATTTTCAACACAGAACATCCACTCCTACTATGGGGATTTATAATGCACATTTTGTAATAAAATCATTGTGGCAACAGCTATAAATCAGCTGAGATGTGGATTAAGGGATTTTATTTTATCTATACTACTTTTTAGGGGAAGTAAAAACTGCCCAAAGGACACCACAGCTAATTAATCAATAATTATTACTTTGAATTAATAATTAAACTTTCTTTAAAGGGCTGTAATATTGACATGACTTTTGATCAATAAAACATGTTACCCAATGGTTCAGGAATAAACACAGCTGAAAATGCCAAATGTCTGAAAGGAAAAAGGTTCTGTCTGCACCCACTGAGGTGCACTGGGGGTCAGAGACACCCTTGGAGCAGCTTCCTGGCATTTCTACGTTGATATATTGGGTATTTCTCTGTGCCAGAGAAGTTTAAAAGCTGTTTTGAAAACACATTCTCCAGAAGTAAATAGGTAAGAGCCAAACTGTGGAGAACTCCAGACATTTAACACAGCAGGAAATCCAGTGTCTGGGGTTTTTATCTGAGTGTGGAGAAGACAAGAATAGAAGTGTTTGTTATTTATTTATGGGTCAAGTCCAAATCTCTAAAACTTCAGAGTGTAATAGGTATATTTTTCCCAAAGGAAATAAAAGAGCACTTTAACCAGTGCTGGCTTTTGGGAAAGCAGAAAAAAATATTTTCTTCCAGCACAAGCTACAAACAGTCAGGCATGTACAGCAAAGTTACTCCTTCAAAAAATACTGTAAACCTGGAGCTTACAGTGGTCATACTAAAAAAGAAATGTTTGTGATGCATAAATGAAAATCATGAGGGAAAAAAAAAACCAGCAAAAAGGGGCAAATCAGCAAAAAGGGAAATCAGCATTACAGCACCCAGCTTAAACTTCCTGCCTTGAAGGAAGAAAAATATCCAAGGCACAGCATTTCCAAAAAATCTGATAGAAACCAAGTCATGAATGAGGCAGGTTTGCCAGGTGCTCAGGAGTTCTGGTGGCAGCAGGGCTGAGCACGAGGAGCCTGCCTGTCACAGTGCCTGTCACAGCATCCCAGCACACCACAGCTCCTCACCTAACCAGGACACAGAGCACACAGCAACCCACCCAACCTGCTCAGCTGTTGAAAACTATGTGACTCCCTCTCTTATAAATAATTAAGCCACCTACAAATTAGAGAAAATCAGTGGTGTGCAAGCAATGACGACTGTCAGGTCTGGCTCTGCTTTAGAAACAGCGCAGGGCAAGGCAAACAAAGCCCAGTTTCTTAATAATCCCAGCAGAGACACCACACCTGCCAATTGTCTGCATAACCCACTTTGGGCCCGACCTGCAGCACATCTATCAGTCGGGATCATCTCCAGGACTTGTTCCCCAAGCTACACAAATCACCACGAGGGGTGGCCCGGCTGCTGGGGAGCGAGTGGCTCTTCCTGCCGAGCAGGAGACACAAGTCTGGATCTTCCCTCTGGTCGTAACCAGGAGCAGGGCTGGGAGGAGAATTCCAGCCTGGCTGGGGAGAGCAGGAAATGATGCCTTGCACTGCTCTGCAGCACCCCCTGGTAGCCACACAACAGCCCGGGAATGCCAGCAGCCATCCCTGCCTCGGGGCAGGAGCAGGGAGGGGAGAACATGCTGGCAGAGCCTAATTTCACTGGGGAGCAGGGAATATTTAATGCATTCTACGTGCAGCTGAGGGTAAAATGGGTTAGTTACAGGCCTTGCTGTGCCTCCTCACAAGCAGCATTCCTGCTGTGGGCTGCACGTGTTTGGGTGTTGAGCATCAGCATGACACCAACACTGACAGACACCAAGAGTGATGGCAGCTTTCATGTGATCCCAGTTATTTATCAGCTGAACATCTGAAATGTTTGCACTGACACATGGAGAGCTGACAGAGTATCTGCTTTTCATCCTGAGATCACCAAAACCCACGGATTTTAAACACTCAGAAGGAAAAAAAAATTAGCTGCTTAAGATAGTACTACATTCTAACAAGAAAAAGAAACAGCTCTGTGATAACAGAACTTCTGAACCCTGAAGGAATCACAAAACTTCTGGTGAGAAGAGAAAAACCCAGCACATTAGAAGAAATACTCCATGACAGTCAGGAGACAAATGGCATGAGCAGAAAAGAGTCAGTGCCCTTGGTACCTGCAACATAAAAACGTTTGTATCTCTCACCAACACTGCTTTTTCTACACCTTTATCACCAAACCACTAAGCAACAACCTCTCTTTTAAAAAAAATAATGCCAATAGACAATCCTAATACAGCCAATTCTTTGACAATGCCAAAAATACAGAGACTTGGGAAACATTCTATTTGGAAATATTCTATTTCTGTGCCTCTGGGTCTGAAAGAATGGAGTTAGAGAGTTCTTTCTTCCCTGGAGCCAAATTTACATAAGCATGTAGGTATTGCTAAATAACCTTTGCATTAGAGACAGCTCAGGGAAATGCCTCGTTCTTAAGACTCTCAGGTTTCATCAGATCACTGTGCAGGGCGTTTTATTTTTTTTAATTATTACTCACACTTGTATACTGAATCACTTATAAAACAAATAAGGTTTAATAAGTTTCAATGCCCAAGGCTACCTCAACGTGATGACATCTCTGTCACGCAAGAACTGGGAGTGCTGCGCCCTGCAGCGATAACTAAAAAGCTGTTTGATATAATGGCAGGTTTAAAAGCAAACCTCCAGACCAAGAGAATTTAAAATGCAGATTCTTGAAACAGGCTAGAAGTTTCCTTCAAGTAAACAAATGGTGTAAAAAAGGAGCGATTCCTTAATAATCCAACATTTTGAGACTTTCAAAAGCCAAAGGACGGGGGACAAAAGTGAGTTAAATGCCATAGCGCAACGCAGGTTTCAACCAAGGAGGGCAGCTTGAAACACTGAGCTGGAAACAGTGTCAGCAGAGAGCCTGCTGTGCCCCCCGTTGGGAAATGGGGAGTGCTGAGGACAGGTGGAAGGCAGCAGAGAGCCAAAGGGCCGCTGCAATTACAATATGCAACGGCGGGTGCGTGTTCCGACAGGAGCGGCGGAACAGGCGGGCACAGAACGCTGAGTGAGATGAAACAGCAGCACACACCTGATCAGCCAGGCTCAGGGCCACGAGGAGGCAGATCAAAGTGCAGCCACGGCCAACTACTCACTGCGTCCCTGACTTGCAGTTTCAGTTCATTGAAATGCAGCAGTTTCGTCTCTTTTCCGAGTGATTTTGCCATGCCAGCCTCACTCGGAGCCGCTCAGGAAACGCAGACCATGAGTGGCACAAAATCCTAACCCAGCCAAAACCCACCCTGTTCAGGCAGCCACACTCAGCTCTGATGTGGAGAGACATTTTATCCCCACTCTGGTGGGTTACATCATTCCCAAAACCTGTCACAATCCCAAAACCCACTTTGCTGTAATGACCAGAAACTGAAAAATGGTCTTTTTCCTCCTGCTTGTTCAGAGACATGGCCAAGCAGCTGCAGTTTGACTATTAAATTAACAAAGTGCTGCAGGAATCCAAGGGCAAAAAATTCTGAAGCTTGTTGCCACAACTTTCAGTTGCCCCTCATGAGGATGTGCTCTGCTTTACACATTTAGTGATTACTTATTATATTAAAATATATTGCATTTATTTAGAGAAAAATACAATATATTATGTATTATATAAAGTTAGAATCTTGCATGTTAAAGAGAAATGTTTACTTATTTTGAACACTTATTTTCAGCTATTTTTGACAACATAGTATTGCTACAAGACAAAATTATTAATACTAAAATATTAAGAATATATGTAATGATATATATAAATATAATTTGGTAAGATTTAACTCTTGAAATAAATATTTCCTGCTCCTCTTAAGCACCCCTTAAGATTTTCAGAATGGGATGTGCACACATTCTGGAAACCTTTCCTCCCTAATGATACTCATTGTAGTGACTGAAAGGAGAAATTGAAGACTCAATGCAAGAAAAGGCTTGACAAATCTGCTCATATCTACCAACTGGAACAGCAGTTAGGAGCTGTGGAGAGGGGAAAAAAAAGAAAAAAAATCCCAGAAAAGCAAAGCAGGCTCTGCTCCCAGGTCTATTGTATCACATTCTGGTTTCGATTCGACTTGTTGAGTATTCACCTGTTTCGCTTAGTGAGCACTAATGAACAGGTGGATGGAGCCAAAGCCAAACTCAAAGGAATTATGACAAAACACTAATGCATTATACATCCTGCAGGTCTCATCATGCCCTGGGAATGGCAAACAGGCAGTCTCCCTTTCCAGATCTGACAATAAAATGATGAAACATCATTCTGTCTTTTGAAACGCTGCAATGCACACAAATAATGCTTCCTCCTGCTTAAGCAGCAGGTCCTCAGTTATTCTAAATATAGATCAGTTCTTCTCCCTTCTGATTTGGAAGGGCTCAAGAGGAAGAAGAAATAATCAAAAAAAAAATACAACCCCATACCCCACACACTTGCTCCAGACCTTTGCTTTGATGTTTAGTACCACACTGAGCACCAGTCCTCATAGCTACTGGTTAAAAAGAGGAGCAAATTTATGCAAATTATCAAAACTTGTACAAACACCAGCAAATCCTCCAACCTGTGCAACTGCAAGGACTGCACAAGGGTTTGTGATCTGCCTTCACCTGCACTGCCTTGGTCAGCAACCAAACCAAGAAGGAACAACATCTCCTGCACCCACACAAACTCCTCCATCCTGCCCAAATCCATTTGGACATCCAAACTGGCACACACACCAGAACTGTTACCCCAGCATTTCAAAACATATCCCAGCACTTTTAAGGGTGTAAAACTACAACAAGGTTTTTATAAATAGCCCTTCTTAGGATGGACAAGAGGAGCACTGACCTGGAACAGCAGTTCAGGTACTGCAGGTTTTTTCCCATGCACACTATGTCCATTTTAAAACCCAAACTAAGAATTCAGCTCTTCTGAGTCTGAGAATTATCATACCATTATCAATTCACAAGGAAAGGGCATTAAACAAAGATTCACTCAGATTAGCAAACAAACCCAAACCTACTGAAGTGACTGCTATTTTAGAGTTATTGATGAGTATTAGCAACTTCACTTTCATTTGGGGACGATAAAAAAAGAAAATATACATGCATGGGAAGTTATATTGTCTAAACTGCTGTGGAGGAAATTCTCCTTTTTTCACTGCCAGGAACCCCTCTGTGCATTTGCTAACAAAAACCCCCTGTAGCAGCATAGGATGGCCATAAACCAAACTGTCTATATTTTAAGGGAAAATCAGTATTTACCAGGGCCTGGAGCATTCCATTCACAATGACAGTGCCCTCCATGGTCTGGGAGGAGGATGTGGATAACATGGAGAGCACCCAGTCCAGGAAATCTGCCATCCTGCTTTGCCTGACATCAGGGCGGACAATAAACCTGTCACAGAAAAATAAAACATTGCAGACATTGACTTCATGGCACACAATGGAAAACAATTTTTTCTCCTATCCAAACTGGTTGTAGTTCCTGGAAACAATTCTTCAATGTGTGTTTCCCCAAATCACTGAGGATGGAAACACTCCAAACCATCCTGTGTTTAGCCCAGCTGCTTCTGAGCAAGGCTCTGATCTGGGATTTCACTTTCATTTCAAACCCAGCTAAAAACTTGGGTTCTAGAAAATTCTTATCTTAATTGTAAAGCAATAAAATTTCCAAAGCTTTTAAGAAATTATTTCCATTAGAATTAATGAAAAGCTCAAGAAAATAGGAGGATTCTTCACCTCTCTCACCAAAAACAGCCATTCTGCAAATCTGAAAATCAGTGGGTGCCTTTTGCACTGTCAGCAGCCAGGCCCAGAATGAGCAACCAGCAGGGCTACATTTGGGGTTTCAGATATTTGAAAAGGTCAAGCACCTGTTATTTAATACAATAGATGGGTCAAGAGATGAGTTTTTAGCTGTCTTAGAGAAGGGAAAAGATGTTTCTCATGGCTAAACTACCATTATTAAATCCAGTAAATACAGAGAACACTTCAGCAGTGAGGTGCTCAGCAGCAGAACAATGAGGACTGGGGGGAGCTGCAGGAGGGTTGCTTTGGGCTGAAGGATGAAGCTGCCTTTGGCCCAAGGGCACATGTGACAGAAGTGACCTGGGAAGTGGCTGAGCTGGTTCCTAGACCCTTCCTCAGCCCCAAGGAGTTTAAATCCTGCTTTCCCAAAGGAGTGCCCTAACCTCCAGACTAAGAGCAGGATAAGGATCAGCCTCATCTCCTCCTACTGCAACCACTCACTGAGCAGGCAGAAAGGAAAATTCCTGAAATATACTCCAGCTCCTTTGCTCTGTGAGAAGCAGCTCACTTTAGAAAACAGGAGGTCTAGAATCCTGATGTTTCTAAACTTCACTTGAAATTCATAAACTCCTTGGAGCACAAAGCAGGGCCCAGACTTTCTCTTCCTCCCCAGAGTGTCCTACAGAGTCATACTCCTGTATCTCATCTTTGAGTCCTGTGACTGAAGCTCAGAATAAATTTAGAGTAGGTACACAGACAGTTACCTCCTAAAAAGACAACACAAGGTCTGCTCTAAGAAATGTTCTTTTTAACAACTATATTCAACAACTATTTTGATTC
Organism: Alaudala cheleensis; assembly: GCA_013398995.1. Classification (NCBI taxonomy): domain Eukaryota; kingdom Metazoa; phylum Chordata; class Aves; order Passeriformes; family Alaudidae; genus Alaudala; species Alaudala cheleensis. The sequence goes on along the minus strand of VWYE01009057.1, from coordinate 1,208 downwards.
CTAAAATCAGTCCATCTTAACCCAGAGAACATGAACACAGTTGTTAAGGCTGTGACCCTCCCACACCCACTGCCCCTGTGTCCCCATGTCCCCAGGTACCACTGTCCCTATGTTCCACTGTCCCCATCCCTGCGTCCCCATGTCCCCATGCCCCCGTGTCCCTCTGTCCCTCCAGCGACAGCGCCAAAGCTGCGCGGGCAGCGCCCCCTGCTGAGCACAGGCTGCAGTGCAGGGTCGGGGCTTTTACTGCTTTAAACAGAAAGGAAAAAAAACCCAAATCAGTCACAAGAAACTAAAGGTTTCTTCCACTAGAATATCCAGGAATGTGGACTAGAACAGATACTGAAACAAGAGACATGTGTGTACTATCCCTGCTTATGGTCTTTGTAATTTATTTTCATGTGCAGAGGAAGAGCTATTCCCAACACTACTGCATCCAATTCAAGCAACAGTAACATCCCCCAGACAGCTGGGGCCTTCCAGCCCTCCCAACACTGTCATGTCAGGTTAAGGAACAGCAGGAGGAATGGGAGCCTTTCTGCCAAGATGCACAGAAGAGACTTACTTGGACACCAGCACAGCAGCTGCATCCCGAGCCTTGTCACTGACAACCAGGTAACACTAAAGGGAAAAGAAAACTGGCTGTAAAAAACTCATCCATGGAGATAGAGAACCAACTATGCAACAACTCTCTACATAATACACTACTGAATACTTACATGATAAATATTATGATGATTACACACATTATGTCATTATTAAGATTACAAACTGAGCTTAAAGATAGTAGAAAGTTCATTTTCCCATTTAACAAACTGTATCTGAGGCAGAGTCTCCCTTTGTGTGCCTTTGAAAGCAGGTTTATTACTGAAGCCTTAACTCACAGACACATTGGCCTATAAGCAGTAAGCCCCTTAGTGCTGCGAGTGTCAAAAGTCTGAGCTGTTGGGGTACCTGTGGGGAAGGGAAGGTGGTTTATTGTTATCTCAAAATTTATAAATCTTCACACAGTCACAGCTTCCTAAGTTCCTTGTTCTGATAAACGCTGATTTCCCCTAGAAATCCTCAGATCTGGCTTCCAGAAGAAGCTCTCTGGCACTTTCAAGTGTTGAAAGCCTCTAACATATTCAAAGGCAGGGGTTCACCTCAGATAAAATGGTTTATTACCTCAGGGGAAACAAATTCAAGTCTCACCTGACTCTAAAGCA
>VWYE01009054.1:47799-60941 GCA_013398995.1 Alaudala cheleensis | reverse complement strand
ACTGGCTGGGGCTGAGGTTCCCAAAGGGATCCAGGGGAGGGATTTGGGGAGGCTCCAGAGGTGGATTCGCTCCTGGGGTGGGTTTGGAAGCCAAAAGGTCCCCAAGGTCCTTCCCCTGAGTGGACAGAGCAGGACAATTCCTGCTCCTGGGATCCCCCCCTGCCTCACCCCCAGCTGGATTTTGGGAGATGCTGAAGGATTAAAGGGGCCTTCATCTCCTCTTGGAAAGGGGAGAGAATAATTTAAATCACATTTCAATTGGTGCCTCTGGATCTGGCTCATACCTGCGACTCTTTAATAACATTTCCAATTAAATAGATGAATGCATATTTGATCAGCTTTCATAAATTGGGTCTATTTCCTCTCCCCACTTCTTTCTGCAGGCAAAGGAAACTCTGAAATTAAGATTAATAGATTTTTTTTCCCAGCTGCTGGGACTGGCTGCCTTGTTCTTGTTTTCCTTCCATTTCTGCTCCTCCCAGCTCACCTGTAAATGCACCAGGAGCTTTTCTTTGCCTCATGCCTTTTGTCACAGACAGCAAAAATAGCAAATATTCCTCCCTGTCCTATCCAGAGCATCCTGAAACCAACTGGGAAAATTAAATTCAGCGGGGCACCCTCCTGCATTAATATTTAAAGCATCGTTTGGTGCATTTGCTGTTTAAACAGATACACAGAGCCCCCTTGCATAAAAATAACTTTAATGACATTTCAAAGTCATCTGGAGGGTTCCTTGTGCAGGCAGCCCCGAGCCAGCCTTGGTTTCAGAGAATGCTGGAATTCTGGGATGGTTTGGGATGGAAGGGAACCTCAGGGGATGCCAAACCCATCCCAAACTCCGGCCATGCTCTCCAGGAGATGGAGGAACTTCCCATTAAACTGAGGGTGAAACCAAATAAATCCCGGGTGCCCCTGGGGCCCGGGGATCCCTCCCTGGCTGCTGCAGCTGCAGGATTTGTGCACAACCTCCTCATCCCCTTTCCTTTCCTTTCCTTTCCTTTCCTTTCCTTTCCTTNTTCCCATCTCTCTGGCCGCAGCAGGACAGAGCTGTCCCCGATGTGCCGCTGTCCCCGATGTGCCCCTGCCCGGGGCTGTGTTTTAAAGCACTCCCAGGTGCCAGCCGGGGTTTGTCACCTCCGTGCAGGTGACACCGCCCCTCTGCCAGGCCCTGCCCCGGCTCCGGGCACTGCAGGACACAAATTCCCGTGCTTGGAGCAGGGCTCTGGGAGAACGAGAGCTCCAGCAGCAGCTCCAGCCCTGCCGGGAGCTGTCATTAACTCCCAATTAGGCTTGGGATTAATTGTGGAGGCAGCAGCTCCTGCCAAAGCTCCTCATGTGTGCCAGGCTGGGAACTGAGAGCCAGGGAGGGCTTGGCTGGGAGGATGAGGCAGGAGCAGAGGTGAGAACATCCCTCACCTGGGGCTGAAGCAGCTTTGCCCAGGATTTGGGGCACAGGAGCATTTCCAGCCCTCCCTGAAACCTTCCCGGTGCTGAGGCAGGAGCAGAGGGACAGGTGAGAAGCCCGAAGGGAGGAAGGAAGGGAAGCTGTCAGTGTTTATTTATTTGTGCCGTAGTTACAAAAAGCAGGAGGGGCTGGCGGCCAGGCAGGGTCTCCAGGGAGACGTTTGTTAGTGCCACCAGCTGTCCCCGGCATGGAGAGCGCGGCTGAGCCCTGACTCACCCGGCCCGGCTCCGGTTTCACTCTCACATCTCTCTCCCGAAATGTTCCTCCAGAACAGCTCCCTTTTCCTGGCACGGCCCGGGGCTGGCAGCTGTGAGTGCCTGGGGAGAGGGAACAGCCCCGATAGCGCTGGGAATTCTGCTGCTGGGAGAGGGACAGCACAGGGGACACAGCACAGGGACACAGGACAGGGGACACAGCACAGGGGACACAGGACAGGGACACAGCACAGGGACACAGCACAGGGGACACTGCAGAGATCCCTGCTTGGGATCGCCTGAGTGCCCAGAGGTGCCTCTAAAGCCGCTGAAGAAGCTGCTCTGGATTTGGATGGATGCAGGATCTGCAATATCCAAAACTGCAGTAAAGCCTGGAAGCTTCTCCCAGCACGGGCTGTCCCCTGGCCCTGTCCTGGTGTCCCCTGGCCCTGTCCTGGTGTCCCCTGTGGCTGTGATCCCCCGGGCAGGGCTNGACTCGATGATCCCAGAGGGATTTTCCAGCCTCAGTAATCCTGGGATTTTATGAGCAAACTCAGATCCCACTGGATAAAATATGAACCCGGTGGGGACAGGGCTGGCAGGGACAGGATTTGGGGGTCCCTCCTGAGCCCCTGGGGACACGTTTGGGGTCACAAAGAGCCAGCAGAGCCCTCGGCCACCCCCAGCTCCTCCAGAGCAGCTCCTGTGGTGCCCTTTTATATTTTTGGCTGCAGTGGGGGGAGGACGGTGGCTGTTCCAAGCACTGCCCTAGAAGGAGCCGGGGAGCAGCTGGGAAAGGGGGAGCCTCAGTGCCACATTCCCCAGATTAGATTAGAGCTCAGCCCTCGGAGGGGCCAGGCTGAAGCTGCAGCAAAACCGGGACCCCAGCCACGAGGAGCTTCCAAAAATAAAGCAGAGTGGGTCAGAGGGACTGAGAGGGGCCGAGATGCTGCTTGAAAAGACTGGGATTAGGAGGAAATGAGCTGTCAGTCATTGGGAGAGGATTCCCACCCCAAAAGCAGCCCCTGAAATGTCAGAGGTGACAGCAATTGGACAGGGGAGGTGGAATCTGAGCGTTGTCACCACACAGGAGGCAAAACACCCCCCCCTGCCCTGCAGGAAAGTATTTTAGGCTTAAAAATAAATAAAATCCTGCACCATGGAAGATATATGTTCCATGGATAGGATGTCCTGGAATTTGTTAAATCCTCGGCTGGGCTGTCACCACTGCCAGCTCTGTCACCTAAACAACAGCACCCAAACAACAACTCATCCAAAAGGGGTGCTCTGTCCCCAAAATCTGCATCCCTGCTGGCACTGGGGGAAAGCTCCAGAGGATCTCCAGCACAGCAGGGCAAGGGGCATGGGAAGAGCAGCCAGAATTAATTATCTGTGATAATTTGTTATTAATTTTCTCTGATAATAAATGACCTGCCCGATGGTGCAGCCTCATCCCACGGCTCTAAAGAGCTGGATTTAATCACAAAGGCTGAGCTGGCTCCAAAGCAGATATTCCCACTGATTTGATTTTTATGGAATAGCTCTTCTCCTCCTCAGACTGAGAGCAGGTTTTTCCCACTGACACTGACTGAATATTCCAGATTTACTCAAAGTTTGCTGCTTCTGAGCGAAGTGCAGAGCCCACAGTACTGGAGGTTTGATTTCCAGTGTGCTTGGATTCCCAAATCCTGCACAGCCACACTTTCCCCACTTCCTTTGCCCCTTGGTCCCTGGGAAAACCTCACCCAGGTTTTTGTTCAACTCGGCTCAGGCAGGATTGATACAAACTGTGAATGATTGAAATTGAGGATGAGGCACTGGGATAATTTCATATAATGCTGAAGGGAACAAAAAAGAGAAGGAAAAATCCCTCTAACCCAGATGTATCCCAGTGCACTGGTAGCAAGTGATAGATCATACAGAGACCCCCAAAAATTCACATTTTGAGGCAGAATCTTCAGTCTGGGATTGAAGTTGCTGAAATCAGGAGGAAAGAGCAGCTCCCCAGTGTGACCCTGGCACTGTCACAGGAGAGCAGAAAACATTTAATGAGGGAATAAAAACGTGGATTATCCCAAAGAGTAACAAGGAATTATTCCTACGAGGAGCCTCATTTACACCCGGGGAAAGTGGAAATAAATGTGGCAGGAAATGCTCCCAGATTGGGATTCCAGGCTGTGCTCAGCCAAATAAAAATGAGATAATATTCCTAAAGAGGGGAATTGGCTTCCCAGTTCTGGAACACTCAGGCAATGGGGAGGGAAATGCAGAACAATGGGAGAAGCAGCACTGCTGCCCTCTGGGAATCCCAGCTGGACTTTCAAAGACTTGGGAGAAGGTTCTGGTTTGGATTTCCAGCTCCAAGGAGGAGATTTCCCCCTCAGAGTCTGGGATGAACCACAGGTCTCCCTGCTGGGATGCTCCAGGTGATCCAGGAAGCCAAAGCCACCAAACCCAGGGATTTTCCAGCACGACCCCTTCCCCTCTTGGCTGAGCCAGGCCAGGCTGAGCTGGTCCTTCAAGGTCAGCCCTGGAATCCCCTGGCAGAGCAGGGACAGGGCTGTGAGGGCAGGGAGGTGCCCGGGGGATCAAAACACCAGCTCCAGCTTCCAGGATTTTACATCAGGGAAAAACGATGGGCTCATCCCGCCCCCTGCGGAGTTGTCACTCGGTTTGAAATTAAAAGGGGACCAAGAGGAACTGCTGAAAGGAGCTGGAGAGGAGCAGGACGAGGAGGTGACACCCGAGAGCCCCGGGTCACCCAACCCCTCCAGCCCCGGCCGCCGCCGCTTTGTTCCATATTTAGTTCCTGACAACTGCGCCCGGGGCAGGAACTCCCAGCTCTGCTTTCCCTCCTCCCCCGGCCCCCAGAGCTCTCAGAAATTGCTCTTTTCTCTCTGCCAGTGGCCGCGGCTCGGTGCCGGTGTCCTGGGGAAGATGGCAGAGAAGCAGGAGGAGCCCAGCAATGCCCAGAACGGGGAACCCGACACTGCCGAGGAGGGCGAGGGCAAGAAGAAGAAGGTGAAGAGGGAGGACCTGCCCCCCTTTGAGATCGTGACAGGGTAAGAGATTGGGGTTTAAATGTGGAGCTGGGGGAGTTCAGAGAGCTCTGTCTCAGCTTGGAGGTCGGGGCAACACGAGCAGCATCTTCTGTCAGGAGCCTGAAAGGGTTTGGGTTTATTTGTGGGGCTTTGTTTTTTAAATTCTGCTGACTTTGAGAGGATGGGCTCCCGGCAGGCAGGCACAGGAGCGCCCTGCCTTTGTAGGAACAGCTCTGTTGGTGCAGCGCTGCCCCCTCCCAGCCCTGCTGATGGTGGGGATGGAGGTGTTGGGCTTTGATGAGGGCTCGCTATCGATTCCTGGCTGTGATCAATGGCTCTTGTCTGAGAGCTCCTCCACCTGTGGCTCAGGAAAAACACCCCTGCCATGGCTGATTGGCTTGATGGGCCTGAGGGACACATTTTTTAAGAAGGTTCACATTTTCACGAGCTCTGCAGCCACAGCTGGAGCCTGGCTTTCGTGAGGAAGCCAAAAAGCTCGGCTTGCAGAAAAGGCTCCAAAACAAGAGGCAGTTTGGAAGGCAGCAGGGCAGCAGGGAGCCTTTGGAAAAAGCAGGATAAAACAGGGGGCTGGGGGAAGCTCAACTCTCAGCCATAATTGGCAACTGCAATAGGTGAAGCCCTCGGGGTCTGGTCCCTCCAAGAGCTCCCAAACCCTCCCTGCAGGAGCAGCAGGACGAGTCCTTCCCCCCTCACATTTCCCTCATCAGTCACCACAGGAGTGTCCCAGCAAATCAAGCAAAGCCAGGATTTCTTTCAGCTGCTTAAAAGTAAAGATATTCCAAAATATCCCCTGGAATGCTCCTGCCTGTGCCATGGGCTCTGCAGGTGAAATGTGGCTGCTTGTGCTGAGCAGGGGGAGTGAGGCAGGACAGCACCTCTGGCACTAAACTGGGTTCCATTCCTGCCCAGGGGAGGGAAAAAAATCTCCATTTTCTTCTCAAAATGTGACTGCTGTGAAAAAAAATATCCCTTCTTGGGGCTGTCTCTGTCACACATAATCACAGAAATAACTGATTGGCAGTGGCTTTTAAGGAAAGAACATCCCTCTGCTAGGAATGGAGCTGAGGCACCTGAAATTGGGGATATAAACCACTGAACACACGTCCTAAAATGAATTTTAATGAGCAAATTGAGTGTTCCAGCCTTGCAGCACTGAAATGCTGAGGGGCTGAGCAGGATGTCCAAACTTCCCTGCTGAGCCCAAGGCCTGGGCTTGGCTGAAAAACTTCCTTAGCACCATCCTGCAATTAAATTTTTACTGGAATTCCACGGCTGCTCCAGGGTCTGACAGGATTTTCCACCCTGCAGAGAGGAGAGTGAGGGAGGTGAAGCAGAAATCCTAAAGGAACCCCCCAAAAAGTTACAGAACCCCCGGGGATTTTTAATTCTCATTGCAAGGAGGACTCCAAGGAGATCAGGCCAGGGATCACCAGGGTTTTCCCAACGATTTACAAATTCCCAGCCAGCCAAGGCAGTGATGGGAGTGATGAGGAGACACAACTGCAGACAGGGAAGAGGCACTTAAACCCAATTATGTTGCATTTCAGCTTTAGCCCTCGGATTAGGGGCATCTCAGGACTCCCAGCCAAGTTCTCACTGTGCTGCTCACAGCTCCAGGAGGAGTCTGGCTTCCAGGAATCCCTGGGAAGCCAATTCCCCTCTTTAGGAATGTTATCCCATTTTTATTTGGCTGAGCACAGCCTGGAATCCCAATCTGGGAGCATTTCCTGCCACATTTATTTCCACTTTCCCCGGGTGTAAATGAGGCTCCTCGTAGGAATAATTCCTTGTTACTCTTTGGGATAATCCACGTTTTAATTCCCTCATTACACCTCCTGTGACAGTGCCAGGGTCACACTGGGGAGCTGCTCTTTCCTCCAGCCCCCCTGATTTCAGCAACTTCAATCCCAGACTGAAGATTCTGCCTCAAAATTTCAATTTTTTTTTTTTGTCTCAGTATGATCTATAACTTTACTACCCAGGGAAAACTGATAAATGAGGTTGGAGCATTTAGAAATCATTACAAAAATGCCATTTCATGATGCTTTCCAGGGAAGGTTTCAATTTTGACCTTTCCCATCCTCAGGTGAGCTGTGCCACCCCAGCCTGGTGTCAGAGCAGGGGTTTATATTGAGAATATTGGGGAATTCAGTGCCTGGGAACAGTTTTAAATGATTTCCATAAACATTTTCACTCTCCACAACCCCCTGGCAGGAGGCTGGAGCCAGGTGGGGATCAGCCTCCTCTCCCAGACAACAGGATGAAGGGAAATGGCCTCAGATTGTTCCAGGGGAGGACATCAGGGGGAATTTCTTCCCAGAAAGTGTTGCCAGGCATTGGAATTGGCTCTGGGTGTTGTTCCCATCCCTTTTTGGAACGTTATTAACAGAACTAACGCAGACTGCAGAGGGCTGGGAGCAGAGGGGAGCTGAACATCCCAGCTAAGCTCAGGCACACGCCGAGATAAGCAACCAAATCCATCGGGAAGGGCTGGCTAAAAGCAGCTCCAGCCTGAGTCACCCCATCCTGGAGCTGCTGCTGCTGCTTCAGCTGTTCCACGGGAGCCCAGAGCCAACCTGGCCACTGCTGTGACCCCTCTGCTGTCAGGGAGTTAAAGCTGGGATGAAATCCCCCGTGCCTCTGATGTATTTAAAAAAGCTGATGTTATTGTGAAACCACTCATTGCACACACGGCTCTGGAATGGGAGTCTCGTGTCTGCCCTTCAGAAAAATCATTAATTAAAGGATCTTTGGCTAAAGGAGCACTCATTATCCAGGATAGCAAGCAGGAGAAGTGCTGTGCTTGGAAGCACGGGCATTTTTCCCCCACTCTTTTCCATCCCTTTCCCTTCCCATCCCCATGAGATGGGTGATCACCACGAGGTGATCTTGGAGCCACAGAGGGGAAGATGTGGACAATACATTAAAGGAGTAGGTGAGTTTATCAAAAGTATAGAAGTGGGGACTTTTAGCAAACTGCTCAATAGAGAATGGCTCCATTTCTGAGGGACAGGTGAAGAGACCCATCCGTGTTCCTGTCCTGGCACTGAGCTGATTTCTGCCAGGAGAGCAAAGAAACTTCCAGGGCTTTTTCCCCTTTAAATCTCACGGTAAAACCGAAACCCTTTGTTTTTAACGCTGCACCGCTCCTCTCCCCCCTCGCAGGGAACGCCTCCCAGCCATCTTCTTCCAGTTCCAGTTCAGGAACGTGGAGTACAGCTCGGGCAGGAACAAAACCTTCCTTTGCTACGTGCTGGAGGCGCCGGGCCAGCCCGCCCGCCGCGGTTACCTGGAGGACGAGCACGCCGCCGCCCACGCCGAGACCGCCTTCCTCAACACCATCCTGCCTTCCTGCCAAGGTGGGACACGCCTCGATGTCACCTGGTACGTGTCCTCCAGCCCGTGTGTCACCTGCGCCCAGAGGATCTGCGAGGCGCTGCGCAAGGACAAGGCCCTGCGCCTCACCATCATGGTGGGCCGGCTCTTCATGTGGGAGGAGGCCGAGGTGCAGGCGGCGCTGAGGGCGCTGAGGGAGGCCGGCTGCAAGCTGAGGATCATGAAGCCTCAAGACTTTGAGTACGTGTGGAAGAACTTTGTGGAGCAGGAGGAAGGAGAGGAGGCCAAGGCCTTCGTGCCCTGGGAGGATATCCAGGAGAATTTCCTGTACTACGAGGAGAAGCTGGCGGAGATCTTGCACTGAGGGGAGGGTGAGTGAGGCGGGGGTGGCTCGTTAATCCTATTTATTTTGGGTTCAAATTTCTCTTACTGCAGGTTCCCCCCCCACAGAACATTCCCAAGGGATTCAGTGCTTTGCTGTCTTCTCCTCCAGCAATAAAAAGGTTCCAGGGCCACCAGGTCACCTCCCTGTTCTGGGGTGATATTCAGGGCAACAGGGAGAGGAATGGAGGTTGGAGGGGATTTTACTCACACCCCAAAGCCTAACCCTAAAATCCACCATTAAAGTTAATCCCACTTGCTGCAGAATTCCCTTTCCTGTGGGGTACTGAGCAGTCACCTCTGGATCTCTAGGATATATTTTTTTTTGCCTCCCCAGGATGAGAAAGGATCCATGAAGAGAAGTGACAGAGCTGGACACCTGGGACAGTCCTGCTTCCCAAAGCCTTGATTCCAGCAGGATGGAGAACCAGCCTCTGGGAGACAAGGCCCTGTGGGACTCTGAACACACACACACAACACACAGCTCTGGTGTTTGGGATTTTTTGGGTGTTTTTATTTTGTTCCTCCCCCTCCCTGCCCCAACCAAAGCCATGCTGTGGTGAAAGGGATGGCAGTGAGCCACAGGCAGGCTGTGGGATCACACTCTGGGAATGTTTCATGGGAAGAGACCTTAGAACAAAGCTGCTGGTTGGATAAATGAATTAAAGAGGGCAAAAGAAAGGGATTGAAGGTGAAAAAATAAGTTTTCTCCCTCTGTTCTTCTCAACAGTCAGAGCTGTGATTTAATTCAGGGCCAACAGCTCTCTTCCAAGTCATGATGGAGCCCAAGAACTTGGAATCAAATAATGATGTTGGGATATAAACCTGGGAAAAGCAAAGTGAAATAAAATGGGAAGCCACTGCAAAAGCCAAAGCACTGTTTATTCCTCCTTCTCCACTTGCAAGAAGTCCTAAATTGAACCTGACAAGTCTGAGCTCAAGGACACCCCGGGCCAGGCACACAGGGAATATTTTGTAGCTGGGAAGGGAGAACTAAATGTCTAAAAAATTTCCAGAGTACACACAAGTGTTGAAGAGCAGGATCATTTTCCATGTAAAACAAAGCTCGGGGGGGTGCCACGAGTAAGGAACCAGAACAAAATCCCAGACACAGATAAGGGGAAGGACTGAATCCATGAGCAGCATCAATGCCTGTGCTGGATCAGCTCCTTGCTCCAAATTCCTCTTTGTCCAAGGTTGTTTCTCCCAGCTACAGCAATTCCCCACCAAACAGGTTTATAAAAGGAATAAGGAGATCTTAAAGACAAACAGGATTTGCAGCAGCAAAAATCCCCACAGAACTGAGTTACCCTCAGTCCCGTCCCAAGGAAATCCAATCAGGAACCCTGCCACGCTACAAAATCCCCAACTCTTGTGTCTCATTTTTACATTTCTTCAACACACCTGGCACTTTTCTGGGCGTTCAGAATGAGAGAAGTCCAAAAAAAGTGTTATTGTGGGAGGGTGGGAAACCAAACACAAAGGAAATGTCAGTGGCAGTTCCTCAGTTCTGCAACAAACTCTTCCAAATCAGGAGTTTTCCTTGGATCTCAGGAACCAGGGTGCTACTGAGTCACTTTTGTTTTGGGTGACAAACACCAACTTTTGTGTAACAACTGGACTACAAATGCAACAAACAAAAAAATGTGAAAATCCCAACTTCAGCTCCATCCTGTGAGTTTTTAGAGCACACAAGCCTCACCAAACTCTGCAGACTCTAAATTCCAGAGCTGCTGTATAAAGCACACCCAGCAGGGGCATTTATCCAGCACTCCCTGCAATGCCAGCCTGTCCCCAGCACAGCCACAGGTACCAATCCAACAGCAGGGCAGAGTTTATTTCACACCACACCGTGATCCTGAGTGAATTCAAACCCAATTTGTGGCTGGAAGGGAGCAGTGGAACCGCTGCACCTGTGAGCAGGTGAGAGCCCCGAGTGCCAGGCAGGGTGTGGCAAACAGAACCGAGCAGAGGTGCCCGGGGCAGGCACAAACACAAACCCCGAGTGTCCCCACCGAGGCAGCGGCTCCGTGTCACTGCACGGAGCCCCAGTGACACCTGGTGGCTGCACTGGGAGCTCCCCGAGGGTTCCCACAGCGCCGCTGCCTCCTGCTAATTAACATCCCAAATTAACTTCTCTGGAGCTTCTGCTGCTGGAAGCAGAACGTTCTCCCCCGGGCAGTTCACAGGTTCTGCTCCCAAAACTTGGGGGGAGTGGGGATCATTGTTCTGCTCACAGGCTGTAAACTGTGATCTTGATGTCAGTGTTGTCAAACACTTCCTCAAGGATGGCTGACACCTTCTCCCACTGCAGGCCATCGAGTCCACATCCAATCCTGGAAGATAAAGCACCAAAAGAGCTGTGGGGCCCTGAGCTGTGCTCAGGCAGCCCTGGAGCAGCTGCAGGTTGAGGCAGCCCTGCCTCAGAGCTCCCCACAAACCCACAGAACATGGGGAGAGCAAGGGAACAAATGCACTCTGCTACTGCTGAAATGCAAAGGGGATGCAAATGAGATTGGCCCAATTAAATTTCCTTGGATCTCAGGAACCAATGCTTCAATTCTTATTTCACAGCAGGGCATCATCCCTCAGGCATCCTTCTAGAAATTAAACACCCAAACACTGAAATTCCAGCTCCTGAGCCCTCACCTGGGCATGGAGATGTCAGTGACTCCGTTGTTGAGGCAGTGAGCTTTCATGGCTTCCAAACTCTTCTGCATGCTCTCATACGTGGGCTTGTGAGAAACCTTCTGCTTTGTGATCTACAGCAAAACAGGAGAGCTCAGCTGTGCCCTGGGCACGACCCCTGCAGACTTCTGTCTGTTATAAACACTGTCACAAAACACACACCCCATGATGTCCCGTAACTCCAGACCTGCCTCTGTGCAAAGAACTAACATTTCACACATTAAAGCACTCTAATTTAGTGCCACTCCTGTCCATGCAAAGGTGGAATGCAGATGCACAGAACAGCTTGGCTGCTCCTCACCAGCAATGTTTGAGGACATCTCTTATTGAGAGGAACATTCCAGAAACTCCCTTCCAGTGCCCAAAGGGAGCCAACAAGACAGAGACTATTTACAAGGCCCTGGAGTGACAGGACAGCAGGAATGGCTTCACACTGCCAGAGGGCAGGGTTAGATGGGATATTGGGAAGGAAGAGCAGTTGTGGCTGTCCCTGGCAGTGTCCAAGGCCAGGCTGGACAGGGCTTGGAGCACCCTGGGATAGTGGAAGGTGCTCAGGATGAGCTTCAAGGTCCCTTCCCACCCAACCATGCTGTGATCCCCTGATTCCATGAACATGACCAAAAGCCCCACAGCTGTTCATGCCTGACCTGTGGCACAGTTCAGCTCCAGGGAGGTCCCAGTGCCACCCCAGCCCTTACCAGGTAGTAAATGTATCGATCATCCCTCTGCAGAACCGCCACCTCCCCCGTCTTCTTCTCTAAAACACAAAAAATCAGTGTTTATAAAACAGCCACACTCCAGAACCCCAACCAGCTCCAACACCCTCCCCTGCTGGCCATCAGGAGCTCCTCCAGGCACCACTCACTCTGATCCAGGAGCTCCTGGACGCCTCCAAACTTCTTCTTGAAGAGCACGGCGATGCCGGCGCCCATGCGGCAATCCTCGCTGATGCAGTGAGCCAGCGCGTCCGTGCCCGGGCACGAGAACAGGTCCCCCTTCACACACCTGATCTGCAGGGCAGCGCCAACAAAACCTTCCTCAGAGGGCACACAGGGCTCTGCTGACCCGGGGCTGGGCAGGGATTTGAGTTTGCTATGCAGGGAGCAAGTGTTTGAGCTGGCACGGGCTGCAAACCCAAAGGGAGGGAATTACAAAGCCCACACGTGGAGTGAGAGAGCCCTCAGCCAGAATTACAAACCACACTGACAGCATTACAACCCAAACTCACACAGTGACAAACCCAATCCGGAGAATTACAAAGCCACTGCAGAGAATTGCAAACCCACTACAGAGAATTACACACCCCATCACAATGAATCACAAACCCACTACACCTTCCCAGCATCATTTATGAGCATCACGTGCCAGCTCAGCAGGTAATCTCACAAAATCAAAGCTTGAAAGGGTAATTATGTGACAGAGAGCACGGCTGGATTAGTGAAACCCCTCCAGCAGCAGCAGCCTCGAGGTGCTCATGCAGGCAGGTGAGCTCTGTGCTGCTGCAGAGCACCTGCCTCACTGATCCTGCACACAAAAATCACACGGAATTCAGCACTTTGCTCCCAGAAGCTGCAGGACGCAGCCAGTGCCGTGTAATGAGGGGAAAGCCTCTTTGCACAGACAATAAATATCCCGTGTAACCCGTTTCCTACGCACTCTCTCCTCCTGATCCTTGGAGAAGTGGGTGGCCATGGTAACGTGGGGTATGGAGAAGGCTCCTGCGGCTGGAAAGATGAGAGAAAAACAATTATTAGGACCCTCAAGCTAGGCAGTCAGAGTGTGTTAGAGGGGGCGAGGGTAAGCCTGATTCATCTGTTACAGCGGGACACCCCTGAAGATGCCGGTGCCCCGGACCCGCTCCCAGCTGCGGCCCGGGAGGAGGCCCCGGCCCTGGGTCACCGCACCAAGGGCACCCCCAGGCTGCCGCCCTCACACTCATCACCGTTATCACCCTCCTCCTCCTCCTTCTCCTCCCTCTCCCACCCCTCAGGGCCACTCTGCCGCCGCACCCGCGGG
>VWYE01009054.1:35790-47396 GCA_013398995.1 Alaudala cheleensis | reverse complement strand
AACTCCGCGGCCGGGCCGGGAGCGCCGCAGCGGGGCCCGGCCTCTTCCCCCGGCGGGCCCCGCCCTCCCCGGGAGCGTCCCCCGCTGGCTGAGGGGCCCGGGCTGCCCAGGCCGGTGTCGGGCTGCGTGGAGCCGCCTCCGCTGAGGTGTCCGGGCACGCGGTGCTCGAGCACGCCGGGATCCCCGGGCCGGGGCTTCTCGCAGCGGAGCAACAGCCCCGGATCGTGCGTGGCTCCCACGAGGAGCCGGGAGCTACAGGCGGGCTCCGCTCAGACCGGCCCCGGGTCAATCCCGCTTCGCTGGGGGTGTGCGGTGCCCTTGGAGCAGGGGGAGCCCCGGGGAGCGGCCCCGGCTGTGCCCGGTCAGGGGCTCTGCTCCTGGTTCCGGGGCTCTGCTCCTGGTTCCGGGGATGCTCCGGAGCTCTCGGGCTGCTCCTGGCACTGCTCTGCTCGTGGTGTGGGTGGGTTGTTGAGGAAACCGTTCCTGGTGCGGCTATATTCGTATAAACACAAATGATGTATATTATATAAATATTTTTATGTATTTTTGGAGCTGTCCTGTGGAGGGCCAGGAGTTTGATGATCCAAATGAGTCCTGTACAACTCAGTATATTTTTAATACATCTATATAGTGCCTATATAAATATCTGCTGCTGGAACTGGAACACTCCCCGGTTCCCAGAGCATTCCCGGCGAGGAGGAGCTGCCCATGAGCTCACGGGGGGAGGAGCTGCCATCCTCTGCCGCTGATTGATCCCTGATCTTTAATATTTAACTTGGCTACTCAGTGTTTAATGAGGGGGATGAGATAATCCCTTGGAGGGTGAGGATCCAGCACTGGCAGAACCTCCTCCAGAACTTCCAGCAGCTGCTGCAGAATGTCGGGATTACAGAGCTGTTAATGTTTTAATTAAAGATCTTAATTTAAGGCAGAAATGAGGTATCCAGTGTGAAACTGAAATGAGAACCTGACAGCAGCATTTTCAGAAAGAATATTTATCTTCTTTTATTCTGGCTGTGAAAAAGCCTCAGGAAATGGGCAAAGGATGGAGCTCAAACAGTAACCACAGCAACGAGTGCAGCGAGTCTGTGACTTAATCCTGTCAGCATTCCTTGAGAAACTGAAGGAGCCAGAGGTTTTGTGGCTTTAGACTTGGAAAATTAAAAGTTGCAGGCTGTGTTTTCTTTTGTTGCTTTAGGTGTGGAAAATTAAAAGTTGCAGGCTGTGTTTTCTCTCAGCAGCGTAGCAGGAACTTGTCTAGTCGTGGCATAAATCACACACCTCACTGCAGCAGGAAATTCTGCTGTTGTGGGGCCAGAGGAGGAGAGAAGCAGTGGCAGGGAAAAGGTGTTTCCATTTCAGCACAGGGGTGTTGATGTGTGCAGGGAAAGGGCCAAGGAATGAGGGGCAGCGAGAGGATGGAGGTGCTGGGAAATCTGCTGGTGGTTCCTGAAACACAGGAAGGGGATATTTGAGTACATAAATACTTCTTTAGAGAAGAAATTCCTCCCTGGGAGGGTGGGTGAGGAGCCTGGAAGTGTCCAAGGGCAGCTTGGAGCACCCTGGGATGGTGGGAGGTGTCCCTGGATGATCCCTGATGTCCCTTCCAAACCATTCCATGGGAGCAGGAGGGGAGGGAAGGACAATGAGTGTGGTGGGGGAAGGAGAGGAGCCCTCCCAGCCCTGCTGAATTCCTGAGGTGCAGTTTGGTGTCACACCTGGAGCTGCATTCACCCTGGGGACTCTCCCCTGTGTGGGCACCTGGCTGGAGCCCAGCATGGGCAGGCTCAGAACTGCTGGAGTCCTTGAAANAAATTAAATTGCAGGTGTACCAGTGACCAAATTTCAGTGTAGCAGGGAGTTTTGCAAAATGGCAGTGACATGGGGAAAGTGAAATATAAAGATATAAAAATGTATGAACACATCTCTGAAAATGGAGGAAACAGGGTATGGACAGAAACAATCAGTTGTCCACAAGAAAAAATTCCCCCAGTGTTGAAACAGGTTTTGTTCAAGCCCACAGAGGTTTCCTCCAGCTTTATCAAATGAACATTTCTAGAGGTTCTTTGTTTCAGGACAGCAGGTGGAGCAAAACAACCAGAACAGGAATTAAACCAACCACGGGGCTTTGGCTGAACTCACCCACCCCACAAAGAAGTTCGAGTTTCAGTGTGCAAAACACCAGGGCTGAGTTCTGAGGGCTTCCTGATTTTGCCTGTTAAACTTTCCAGACTCAGATTTGGGGATGTATTTTCAGCTGCTGCTGAATTTTTGTTGCATCCTCTGCTCCGTTCCCAGGGGGTTTGGAGGTTTGCAAAGGGCTGAGCCCCTGGGTGATGTCTCCAGGGGGATCTGCTTTGCTTTGGCCTCAGCAGGGANTTTGGGACAGAACTGAGGTGGTTTTGGTGCTCACTCAGGCTGGATGGAATATTTGGGACAGAACTGAGGTGGTTTTGGTGCTCACTCAGGCTGGATGGAATATTTGGGACAGAACTGAGCTGGTTTTGGTGCTGGATGTCCCTCAAGTGCCACCTCTGCTCTTTGCTGAGGTGCAGGAGCTCTGGGGCAGCCCCTGCTTTGCTTGGCTCTGCAGCTGCTGGGGGAGCAGGGCAGTTCCTGAGGCTGGGGGCACAAATCACCTGGTTTTTGTGTGTTTTGCAGGGGCTGAGGCAGCATGGAGCAGTACACAGCCAACAGCAGCAGCTCCACGGAGCAGATCGTGGTGCAGGCAGGGCAGATCCAGCAGCAGGTACACGATGGGGGGATGTGGGAGCCCTCAGAGGGGCACAGCAGCACAGTCCTCATCCTCTGGGTGCCCCCTCACCTGACTTCTGTCACCTGGGCACTGATGGTACCTGCCTGGAAGTCAGGGGAAATGTGGGTTTTAAAATACAGTTACTATATTTTAAAAATAAAATAAAATGTTATATATATATATATGTATCATTTATATAAATTAAATTGCAGGTGTACCAGTGACCAAATTTCAGTGTAGCAGGGAGTTTTGCAAAATGGCAGTGACATGGGGAAAGTGAAATATAAAGATATAAAAATGTATGAACACATCTCTGAAAATGGAGGAAACAGGGTATGGACAGAAACAATCAGTTGTCCACAAGAAAAAATTCCCCCAGTGTTGAAACAGGTTTTGTTCAAGCCCACAGAGGTTTCCTCCAGCTTTATCAAATGAACATTTCTAGAGGTTCTTTGTTTCAGGACAGCAGGTGGAGCAAAACAACCAGAACAGGAATTAAACCAACCACGGGGCTTTGGCTGAACTCACCCACCCCACAAAGAAGTTCGAGTTTCAGTGTGCAAAACACCAGGGCTGAGTTCTGAGGGCTTCCTGATTTTGCCTGTTCAGCTTTCCAGACTCAGATTTGGGGATGTATTTTCAGCTGCTGCTGAATTTTTGTTGCATCCTCTGCTCCGTTCCCAGGGGGTTTGGAGGTTTGCAAAGGGCTGAGCCCCTGGGTGATGTCTCCAGGGGGATCTGCTTTGCTTTGGCCTCAGCAGGGACCAAATCCTTCCCCTGGGTTCAGATGGAGTTGATTTTTTCAGCCAGAACAAGATTGCAATTGAGATTAAAACATTTTACATGAAGGATTATCCCAAATACCTGTTTGCAGCAGATAACCAAAGGTGCAGTTGGTTTATTGACATTTTCTAGGTGAAAAGGAGATGAAACCATCTCTTGGCTTTGATTTGCAGGACAAATTTTAAAGCCTGACATGAACCATTTTGCTGAAATAAGTTTTCCCAGGCTGTTGCAGCACTTGGGAGGGAGCTGTCCTTCATCTCCCCATGCCAACAGTCACTGGGGGTATTTTGGGACTTTCAGCAAAGAGCCTAAAGATAGAAAAGGCTTTTAGCTCTGCTGCTGCAGCCTCTGCAGGCTGTCCCTCAGGGTCACTGTGGCACACAGGGACAGGGGGGACAGGGATCAGCTCAGGCTGTGCTGGGGCAGAGCAGAGTGCCCAAAATCTGCAGCCCTTCCCATGGCCAGACCTGGGCAGTGAGCAGGCTAAAAGCCTGAAACTGAGCTTCAAACCCTGCAAAAAATTCACTCCTGTTCCCTTGTGAATTGGGATATTGAAGCCTGAAACTTGAACTAAAACCCTGAAACTGAGCTTCAAACCCTGCAAAATTTCCCCTCGTATTCCCTGCGAGTTGGGATATTGAAATCTGCAAAACTAAAACAATGAGCCTGAGCTTCAAACCCTGCAAAATTTCCCCTCGTATTCCCTGCGAGTTGGGATATTGAAATCTGCAAATCTAAAACCCTGAAATTGAGCTTGAAATCCTGCAAATTTTTCCATCCTGCGAGCTGGGATATTGAAGCCTGAAACTTGAACTAAAACCCTGAAACTGAGCTTCAAATCCTGCAAGTTTTTCCCTCTTGTTCCCTGTGATTTGGGATCCTGAAGCCTGAAATTTGAACTAAAACCCTGGAATTGAGCTTGAAACCCTGCACAATTTTCCCTTGTATTCCCTGTGAGTTGGGATATTGAAATCTGCAAATCTAAAACCCTGAAATTGAGCTTGAAATCCTGCAAATTTTTCCATCCTGCGAGCTCTGAGTTGCGATATTGAAGCCTGCAAAACTAAAACCCTGAAACTGAGCTTCAAATCCTGCAAAATTTTCCCTTGTATTCCCTGTGATTTGGGATGTTGAAATCTGCAAAACCAAAACCTTGAGCCTGAGCTTCAAACCCTACAAAATTTTCCCTCCTGTTCCCTCTGAGTTGCGATATTGAAGCCTGCAAAATCTAAAACCCTGAGCCTCAAATGCTGCAGAATTCCCTGTTCCCTGGGGCAGTGTGTGTGAGCCCAGCCCCTGTGCCAGCTGTGTGGTGTTGCCTTGCCGTGTTTCAAGCTGTCCCTGTTCCTGTTCCCAGCAGCAGGGAGGTGTCACAGCTGTCCAGCTGCAGACTGAGGCCCAGGTGGCATCGGCCTCAGGCCAGCAAGTCCAGACCCTCCAGGTAGTGGTGACCTCTCTGGTTGTGTTTCTGAGCACTGCATGAGCCTCCCCAGCACCACATATCTAATGCTGTGTTCTCCCAGCCTTTCCAGGAGCAGCAGGAATTTCTGCCTCTGGGGTTTGCCAGGGGGGTGGGAGCTGTTCCCAGGGCCATGCCAGGAATTCTGCAAGGGAATCTGGGCTCCAGTGGGACTTCAAAACACCAAAATGAGGAAGTGAGAGTTGGGATGAGCCCCAAAGATTTCCTGTAATTCCAAGGGGATGAGGGTTCTGAGCTCCTCCTTGGGGAGAGCTCTGCCTTCACTGCATGAGACAGACAGAGCCTGAGCTTGGGCAGTGGGACCTTCCCAGCTGTGCCTAAAAGGGCACCTGGGGACAACATTGGCCTCTGTGGCACTGAGAGATCCAATTTCTTATTTACCTGTGAGCAGCACAGGGAAACCCAGGAAAGCAAACAGCAAAAAACATCCCAGCCTGGAAAGAAACTGGAGTGGGAAGCATTTCCTGTCCTGCAGCCTCCTCTCCCATAGCTCCCCCAGGCTCTCTCTGCAGAGCAGCTGGCAGCCTGGCACTCAGAATTCTGTTTGGTTTGGGTTGTAATTGTTCAGGGCAGGGTGGTTCCAAGGGGCTGGGATGGCCCTGCCAGGAGCAGAATCAACACAGCATTTTTTATGTTCAGAGTTCACATCTCAAACACTGCCTGACTTGGATTGCTGGGCTCACTGGGGCCTCTGGTTGTTGTTATGTTCTCCCCACCTGGTTTTTTTTTGGTTTTCCTCTATTTTTCCTTGCTCTGATTCATTAACAAAACTCCTGGAATGTCTCGTTTTCCTTTCTGCTTCTGGGATATTGTTCTGCTGCCTGTGCTTTTCTGTGCATGCTCCTCCCTGTGTGATCCAGGGGCTGAGGGACAGAGTGGGCACCTGGAAACCCCAATTCCCAGGGCAGGATTTGGCTGTGAGACCCAGGAACTTGGGGACTTCACCACATTGTGATGTTCTTGTTCCCAAACAAATCAGAGGCTCATTTTACATTTTGGCCTTGAAGGCAGAGCATTTTTCAAGATGTATTTGGGGGGTTCAAACAAAGAGGTTTTTCCCCTTGTTTTGCTTTCCATGAGCCTTTTTCCCAGTGAGCACGATGCCTTGGGAAGCTGTGGGGCTGCTCAGGGTGGCGTTTCCATTGTCCTTTGTCCTTGCAGGTGCAGGGGCAGCCTCTGATGGTGCAGGTGAGCGGGGGCCAGCTCATCACCTCCTCGGGCCAGCCCATCATGGTGCAGGCAGTGCCCGGGGGCCAGGGCCAGACCATCATGCAGGTGCCCGTGTCTGGCACGCAGGGCCTGCAGCAGGTGAGGCTCTGCACACCTGGGGACACTCGGGGATGTCACCCCTGCCACCCCTGGGCTCTGCTCAGCACCCCAGGGCAGGCACAGGTGGTGCTTTGGTGTGGTGGGAAGGGGTGGAAGCGGTTTATGTGCTGGGTAAGGGCGGGGTTTGTGACACTGCACGGCCTCTCCCTGCTGACATCCCCACAGGAGATGGTCTGAATCCCAGTTTGGATGTTCTGTGGTGCAAAGCTGTGGGGTCAGACACAGCTGGGGTGGTTTGGGGTTTTTCAGCATGGAATGGGTTGGGTTGGATGAGATCTTAAAGCTGAAGCAGTTGCACCCCCCCTGCCATAGAGCAGGGATCCCCAGAGCAGGAGTTTTGCTTGTTGGGGTATTTTATCTGCCCCTTCCAATTCTTATTTGGGGTATTTTATCTGCCCCTTTCAGTTCTTATTTGGGGTATTTTATCTGCCCCTTTCAGTTCTTATTTGGGGTATTTTATCTGCCCCTTTCAGTTCTGATTTGGGGTATTTTATCTGCCCCTTTCAGTTCTGATTTGGGGTATTTTATCTGCCCCTTTCAGTTCTGATTTGGGGTATTTTATCTGCCCCTTTCAGTTCTGATTTGGGGTATTTTATCTGCCCCTTTCAGTTCTGATTTGGGGTATTTTATCTGCCCCTTTCAGTTCTGATTTGGGGTATTTTATCTGCCCCTTTCAGTTCTGATTTGGGGTATTTTATCTGCCCCTTTCAGTTCTGATTTGGGGTATTTTATCTGCCCCTTTCAGTTCTGATTTGGGGTATTTTATCTGCCCCTTTCAGTTCTGATTTGGGGTATTTTATCTGCCCCTTTCAGTTCTGATTTGGGGTATTTTATCTGCCCCTTTCAGTTCTGATTTGGGGTATTTTATCTGCCCCTTTCAGTTCTGATTTGGGGTATTTTATCTGCCCCTTTCAGTTCTGATTTGGGGTATTTTATCTGCCCCTTTCAGTTCTGATTTGGGGTATTTTATCTGCCCCTTTCAGTTCTGATTTGGGGTATTTTATCTGCCCCTTTCAGTTCTGATTTGGGGTATTTTATCTGCCCCTTTCAGTTCTGATTTGGGGTATTTTATCTGCCCCTTTCAGTTCTTATTTGGGGTATTTTATCTGCCTGTTTCAGTTCTGATTTGGGGTATTTTATCTGCCCCTTACAATTCTGATTTGGGGTATTTTATCTGCCCCTTTCAGTTCTGATTTGGGGTATTTCATCTGCCCCTTTCAGTTCTTATTTGGGGTATTTTATCTGCCCCTTACAATTCTGATTTGGGGTATTTTATCTGCCCCTTCCAATTGTTTGTTGGGATATATTTCATCTGGCCCTTGCAATTCAGTTGGGGATCTGCCTGTTCAATTTATGGCTCAGAAAGAGGATTAAAAAAAAACCCCAAAAAAGATTTAAGAAAGCTTCTTGCAAGTAATTTGTGCTTGAGCCCCTCTAATGTGTGGTTAAACATCCCTGGTGCACAGGAGGCAATAGAGAAGGAGGTACAGAAAATGGATTTTTTGGGGAGTATTTCCCTGTTTAAAAGACAGTTGGTAAATTTAAGGAGGTGGTGGAAATGTTCCTCAAAGGCAAAGGGAAGAACTGGAACCAGGGCATAATGAAAGTGTCCTGATGATTTAGGGTGGGATTTAGGAACCCAGCACAGCCCAGGAAGGCAAATGTTGTCTTGGTGTTCTGAGAGGTTTATTTAACATTTCCTTTGTTGAAAACCACTGTCATTTGTATGAGGTTCTGGTTGGTGGAGGAAAACCCATGACTGTGTTTTTAAACACAAACTTCAAACCGTATTCCAGCTCTTCTTTTTTTTAATCTAAGAATGTTCCACAGTGCTGGAAAGACTCTGCAGAGCTGAGGACAACTTCATAAATCCCAGCAGCACTTCTGAGTGCTGGATAATTAACAACCCCCCCACAAGAGGTCTTAAATCTTAGTCCTCCTCTTCCTCCTGCCTGTTTGTTCCCAGTGGATGTGAATAATTGATTTCTCCTGAGTGATTTCTTGTGGAAGCAGTGCTGGAGCACAGGGAACAATCCATCCCAAACTCCTCACTCTCAATCTCTGCTTCCTTTCTCTGTGTGAATCACCCTCAGGGATGGCTGAGGCCCAGGAGGGAGCACTCAGAGGCATAGTTAATGTTCCTTTCTGACTCTTTCTTCCACAGATTCAGTTGGTCCAGCCAGGTCAGATTCAGATTCAAGGTGGGCAGGCTGTGCAGGTACAGGGGCAGCAGGGCCAGACCCAGCAGATCATTATACAGCAGCCCCAGACTGCAGTTACTGCTGGCCAGACACAGGTAACTGCACCAGCATGAAAGGCTTTTCTGCAGAGGAGCAGGGAGAGGAACTTGCCAAATGACTTTTAAGATGTGGTTAAGTAGAAAAAAAAATAAAATTATTAATATTGAGGAGAACTTGAGAATAATGTCATGTTTTTGTAGTGTTTCATACATGACTCTGGGGCAGGAAAATGAGGTTGCATGTTTTTTTCTCCATCGTGTTTCTGTATTTTATTGGTTTGTGGTTGTTTTATTTTTTTTTTTTGTCTCTCTGTTGGATTTTGGAAACATGAAGCATTGCTAATTCCATTCCTGGGCCATTGTGTGCAGTAGTCCAGTCACACCTGGGGTTTCTGCTGATGCTTTTGGTGAGGGCCAAAAGTTAAATTTTTTGGAGCAGAACATCTTCACATCTTCATAGTGAGACAGGAAACGTCCAATTTGGGGTTTTTATCATAATTACCTGTTAGAAAAAGCATCTCCCATGTGCTTCAGGTGTTGGCTCTCCAGGTATTTGCTCTGTGCTCCAGCCTATTTGTCACTGCTGCTGAGGAGGCACCACAAACAGGCACCTGGAACACCTCAAGCACCATGTGTTCATTCAGCAGTTGTGCACCCTGGGGGAAAGGGCACTTTGTGACATTTCTGTGCTGTTTGCTTTGCTCAGAGCCAGCAGCAGATTGCAGTGCAAGGCCAGCAGGTTGCCCAGGCTGCTGAGGGCCAGACCATCGTGTACCAGCCTGTCAATGCTGATGGCACCATCCTGCAGCAAGGTAGGAGGGCTGGGAGAGCCAGGGCTCCTGTCTGACAGGGTTTTCATTTCCTCAGGAGTCCCAGGGATTCACTCTGGGCTTCTTTCCCCAGAAACACAGAATCTCCCTGGCTCTGGCAAGGGCTGGTGGAATAAAACTCTTTTAATTTTGCTTTTCCACCTCAGGAGTACGTGGTTACTCCCTGTGAGGTTCCAAATGCAAAAAGCAGGAATTCTGCTGGAATTGAACTCCTCCCTTCAACACTTTCCTGACTCTCTGCATGCTTTGGAAGGATGAATGAGTAAAACACAGAAGTGGGACTAATGCTGTTCCCTTCTTTTTGTGTGCATGTTTTTCTTTCTTTTTTTTTTTTCCTCTTTTTCTTTTCTTTCTCCCTTTTCTTTTTTTCTTCTTTTTTTTTTTTTTTTTTTTTTTTCTTCTTTTCCTTTTGTGTTCTGCTTCCTTAAAGTTACAGTCCCTGTTACAGGCATGATCACCATCCCTGCAGCCAGCCTGGCTGGAGCCCAGATTGTGCAGACAGGAGCCAACACCAACACCACCAGCAGTGGCCAGGGCACAGTGACAGTGACACTGCCAGTGGCTGGCAACGTGGTCAATTCAGGGGGCATGGTCATGGTAGGTGTGGAATTCCCTCTGCAGCCTCAGCCTGGAGGGGTTTGTGCTCCAACCCTGCAGGGTTTTTGCCAAGGGGCAGGGGTGGGATGGTGGGAATGGCTTTAGGGTGGGATTTTGGGGAGGAATTGTTCTCTGGAGGGTGCCCAGGGGGGCTGGGGCTGCTCCATCCCTGCCAGGGCCCAAGGCTGGAGCAGCCTGGGACTGTGGGAATTGTCCCTGCCCATGGCAGGAGCAGCCTGGGACTGTGGGAATTGTCCCTGCCCAAGGCAGGAGCAGCCTGGGACTGTGGGAATTGTCCCTGCCCATGGCTGGAGCAGCCTGGGGCTGGGGGAATTGTCCCTGCTCATGGCTGGAGCTTGGAATTGGGTGATCCTCAACATCCCTTCCAACCCCTCCTGTGATTCCCTGATAAACTCTTGTCTGAGGTTCAGATCCTGTGCTCAGTGCTCTCTGTAAGCTCCTTTAGTCTGAAGTTTAAACAACACAAATTTTCAGTTTTAAAGGCCTGGATCCTGCTGTGATCTTTGCTCTGGACTTTCTCCCCCAGCAGACACTGAAATCCAAACTGGGCAAAGGTTTAAACAGATGGAGTCACTGCTGCTTTTCCTGAGGATCCTTTAGGATTTGTTCCCATTGGACTTGGAGGTTTTTTCCTGCCAGTTCCCATTCCTCTGTGGTGTGAGGCTCTGGAATGTTGCTGCTCCCCAGTAGATGTCAGCAGTGCTGGCTGAGGGATGCTCTGAAATGCAAGAATTGAAATAACCCAAGTGAAAGGGACAATTTAAAGTTAAATTTGTCCAACAAGCAGCAATTCAACCATTGAAATTTTACCTTTATCAACAAAACCCATCAGGACTGATAAGCATCTGTTTAAATTGCAGTTTGACAAGTTTCCCTGCTCCTTTTCACTTAAACACTGAAAACAATGAGCAAACCCCACTTTCAGTTCCACCGTGGGGGTTTTGAATGCCATTTCTGTGGTCAGTGTGTGTGTGTGTGCTGAGCTGCCAGGCCTGACCCCAGCTCTGTGTGCAGATGGTGCCTGGGGCTGGCTCTGTCCCTGCCATCCAGAGGATCCCCCTGCCCGGGGCTGAGATGCTGGAGGAGGAGCCCCTGTACGTCAATGCCAAGCAGTACCACCGCATCCTCAAGAGGAGGCAGGCACGGGCCAAGCTGGAGGCAGAGGGGAAGATCCCCAAGGAGAGGAGGGTGAGGATAAAAACTGGGATTTCACACAGCAGAAAGGCTCAGGATCCCACTCCTGGGCTGGGGAGTGGAGCGTTGGAATGTTGGTGTTGCTCAGTGGGTTTGTTCGTGGGTTATGCCAGGGTGAGGTGGTTTTTAAGTGCCTTGAGGAGAATTCTGCTTCCTTTGGGGTGTTTTTGGGAGTGGCTGGAGCTGTGGGAGAGTGCAGGGATTGTGTCAGCACGGTGTCTGTGGGGCAGGGGATGGGTGGGAATGGGAATTTCCCCAGGAGAGGAAGTGACTGGGAGTCTGTGGGGCAGGGGATGGGTGGGAATGGGAATTTCCTCTGGAGTGGGAGT
The DNA here is from genome assembly GCA_013398995.1 of Alaudala cheleensis. NCBI lineage: Eukaryota > Metazoa > Chordata > Aves > Passeriformes > Alaudidae > Alaudala > Alaudala cheleensis. Next base: position 35,836 of record VWYE01009054.1, on the reverse strand, counting down.
CTGTGGGGCTGGGGATGGATTTGCACTGGGAATTTCCTCTGGGGAA
>VWYE01009054.1:24706-35535 GCA_013398995.1 Alaudala cheleensis | reverse complement strand
AGGATAAAAACTGGGATTTCACACAGCAGAAAGGCTCAGGATCCCACTCCTGAGTGGAGCATTGGAATGTTGGTGTTCCTCAGTGGGTTTGTTTGTGGGTTACGTCAGAGTGAGGTGGTTTTGAGTGCCTTGAGGAGAATTTTGCTTCCTTTGGGGTGTTTTTGGGAGTGGCTGGAGCTGTGGGAGAGTGCAGGGATTGTGTCAGCACGGTGTCTGTGGGGCAGGGGATGGGTGGGAATGGGAATTTCCCCAGGAGAGGAAGTGACTGGGAGTCTGTGGGGCAGGGGATGGGTGGGAATGGGAATTTCCTCTGGAGTGGGAGTCTGTGGGGCTGGGGATGGATTTGCACTGGGNCCCCAGGAGCAGCAGGGGGGGCAGCAGTGGCTGCTCCCTCACTGCCCCTCTCTCAGAAATACCTGCACGAGTCGCGGCACCGCCACGCCATGGCCCGGAAACGCGGCGAGGGCGGCCGCTTCTTCTCCCCCAAGGAAAAGGACAGTCCTCACATGCAGGTCAGTGTCCCTGGGACCCTCCCAGCCCCTCAGCACACACCCCACAGCTCTCTCTGCTGCTTTGGCTGGGGTTTTTGGGCTTGGCTACTGACCCTCATCCCTTCCTGCCTCTGGATTTCCCCACTGCTGAGCCCTCGTCCCTCCCTGCCTTCNGGATGGATAGGAATGGGAATTTCCCCTGGGGAAGCAGTGACTGGGAGTCTCTGGGACAGGGGATGAATTTGCACTGGGAATTTCCCCTGGAGAATCAGTGACTGGGAGTCTGTGAGACAGGGGATGGATGGGAATGGGAATATCCCCTGGGGAAGACAGTCTGTGGGTCAGGGGTTGGATTTGCACTGGGAATTTCCTCTGGAGAAGGGAGTCTGTGGGTCAGGGAATGGAATTGCACCGGGAATCCCCCCAGGAGCAGCAGTGGGNGCACCGGGAATCCCCCCAGGAGCAGCAGTGGATGAGAGTCTATGGGTCAGAGGATGGATTTGCACTGGGAATATCCCCTGGGGAAGGGAATCTGTGGGTCAGGGATTAGATTTGCACCGGGAATCCCCCCAGGAGCAGCAGGGGGGGCAGCAGTGGCTGCTCCCTCACTGCCCCTCTCTCAGAAATACCTGCACGAGTCGCGGCACCGCCACGCCATGGCCCGGAAACGCGGCGAGGGCGGCCGCTTCTTCTCCCCCAAGGAAAAGGACAGTCCTCACATGCAGGTCAGTGTCCCTGGGACCCTCCCAGCCCCTCAGCACACACCCCACAGCTCTCTCTGCTGCTTTGGCTGGGGTTTTTGGGCTTGGCTACTGACCCTCATCCCTTCCTGCCTCTGGATTTCCCCACTGCTGAGCCCTCGTCCCTCCCTGCCTTCGCATTTATTCCAAACACTGGGAATAAAACCTGCAGTCACTGTTTGTGGTGACCAAGGGATGGCTGCCTTGAGGAATTAAGTGACAATAATGTGGATAGAAGTGTGTTCACTTTGTGGTTTTTAGGATAAAAGTGTGTTCACTTTGTAGTTTTTAGGATAAATGCATACAAACCTTCTCTGTTTGTAGAACAGCCTTTCTGGGTGGGTGCTGGGGTGTTCTTTGACATGAATTAAGGGTCGAGACAGCTTCTCTTTACATCTGATGGCAAATTAACAAATGGGAATGTCTGATTCTTTGCTGCACCTTGATTTGCATGAAAGGTGCAGTGGATTTTTCACAGGAAGGGGCACAGTGGAGTGGAATGAGCAGGTTCTGTGGTTGCTCAGTGCCTCAGAGCAGTCCTGTGCCTTCAGGGGGTGTTTGTTATTTTGAACTAAGATCATTCCTGAATATTGCACCAGTCCTAAGTCTTCCTAAATACCAGAAACAGCAAATCCCTTGGAGGTATTAGGATTTTTGTAAAATGTAATCCTGACCTGTAAAACCCAGGAAAAACAGGACGTTTTTTGAGATCAAGGGAAGTGCCAGGAGTGTCTCATCCTGATGGTTGTGTGTGGATCTCTCTGCTTCCTGGAAAACTCTGGAATTTCCCACCTTTTGTGTCTGCAGGATCCAAGCCAAACCAACGAGGAAGCCATGACACAGATGATCAGGGTCTCCTAACCCCTGCTGCCAGGGAAGAGCTCCTGAAGGGAATTCCCATCCCTGCTGCCAGGGAAAAGCTCCTGAAGGGAATTCCCATCCCTGCTGCCAGCCTGTCCTGCCTGCCCAGAGTGTCCAGTGAGTGCTGGGGTGGGACAAGCTCCTGCCACAGCCTGTCCTTCTCCACACAGCAGAGGACGTGCTCGAGGTTTGAACTCTGCAAACAGAACCTTCCAGACTTCCTTGGTGCCCTCTCCTGATCCAGCACAGGGAATTGGGAGAGTCTGAGCTCTCATTCCCTTTGGTTTTCCTCTTTTCCCTGTTCCTCAGTCCCTGTGCCCTGGGCAGGAGCAGATCCCAGCACTGAGTGTTTGGCCTGTGTCTGCCCAGCAGAGATTGGTTATTCCATTTGTTATTCCCTTTGTTATTCCAGCCACTCCTCACCCATTTGGGACTGGCTTTTCCCTCAGCTGGGCCCTGCACTTCAGACCCTGGCAGGAACTGAAGGGGATTCTTTTCAATCCCACCTTGTAAATGTGTAAAGAAGCTTTTTTCTCTGGGGAAGGTTCAGCCATGCAGGCAGTGCTAGAGATAGTCAGGATCCCTGCAGGACCTGCTGTGTTGTGTGTCTGTTCAGGGGGTGGGACCTGAGGGGGGATTTGGGCAGTGAATCAGTCTCTGGGTGGGTTTGGGTGTTCTTTGCCAGTTCTTGTTGCTTTGGAAGAAAACTGGAGCTGAGTATGAAAAGGATTGAAACTTCCAAGTGAGTCTTTTCCAAAATGGATTTGGTTTTTTGTTTGTTTGTTTTCAAATCTTTCTCACCTGCCAGTGAAGTCTGTGAGATGTGGAACCCTCAGGGGCAGAGCCATTGCTGGGATGGGGTTTGTGATGTCTCAGTCAGTTCTGCAATTCCAGAGTGAGGGAGGATCCAGGACAACCTCAGACACCTGAGGGATGATCCAAGACACCTGAGGTACCTGAGGGGGGATCCAGGACACCTGAGGGGTCATTCAGGACACCTTAGGGAGGTTTCAGGACACCTCAGATACCTCTGGGGTGATTTAGGACACCTTAGGGAGGATCCAGGACACCTCAGATACCTCAGGGGTGATTTAGGACACCTCTGGGGTGATTTAGGACACCTCAGGTACCTGAAGGACTCAGCAGATGAAGGCAGCTCCTGATGAACTTTTCATGCTTTTTACAAATGAAGCTCTTAAAACAAAAAAAAAGTGGCACTTAGTGAAGGAGCAGTACTTACATTCTTTAAAAATTGGGATTTTTTTGCAGCTCAGCCCCTTGGTGTGAGCTCTGGTCCTGTCCCTGCCCCAGCAGCAGCAGCAGGAGGAGCTGCCCTGGTTCCTGGCAGCCAAACCCACCTCCTCTCCTCCCATTTGTGCCCTCACTGAGATCAGTACCCTGACACTCTGCTCATTAGTAAATAATTAACCATTATTTCTAATGATTTCAAGGGTGTTTTTCACACCCTCAGGGCCTCTGGCTGCCTCTGCCTTCAGTCCCTGCCCAGGGAACCCTCCCTCAGCATTTCCTGGCATTCCCCATCCCAGGAACCTGCAGCTCTCCTGGAGGGATTGCAGCTGCATTTGCAGCATTGCTGGAAATATTTTTAATTTTTTGGAGCATTTTTGTGGAGTAAAAACCTCTCCACAATATTTTTTACTCTTCATTGATGATAAATCTCTGTCCTCAAACACCTTTCTGAGAGCTGGAAGTTTGGGAAGCAAGATTATTGCTCTAACATTTTGTTTAATTAATTTTTTTTTAAATGATTAATTACTTTTCTTAATTTGTAACACCCCTTCATATCTAGGTTCTCTGATCTGCTCTTGTAGGTTTTGTGTGAAGAAATGCAGATTTGTGTTCTAGAAAGGCTCATTAATATTTGAAGTAGTGATGTGAAAGCCCCAGTGCTCCTGGCATGTTTTTACTTGTTTTCTGTTCTGTGTCTCACTGCTGAAAGTTTGGATTGTTGGGTGAGGTTGGAGCCAGAAGCACCAAAAATATCTGCTCTGATTTCCCAGGAAATCTGTTCAAATTGGGGAATTGTCCACCCCAAATCTCCCTGGTCATTCAGTGAGAATTCTTTGTAGATGATTTGGTGACACTTGAGCAAAAATCCCACTTGAGGAGTGGGTGAGGGTGAAAGGGAGAAATGATTGATTGACCCAGAGCAGTGAAGCATCAAACCCATCAAACCCCAGATTTACAGGAGTGTAAAGAACAGGATTTGGGACAAAAAAATGATCCTCAAGTGATGCTAAATGGCTTTTAAGGCCCTGCATGTTAAAAAGAGGGGGAAAAATAAATAAACTTTTCTTTGTGAAGGGGCATGGGAGGGTCCTGAGCTTAACACAACGTCAGGCCAAGTTTGTACATAGTTCAAAGTTTTTAATTTTTTTTTTTTTATATATGATGCATTTTTTCAAGTGTATTTTGGTCTTTAATAGATGCAATTGTAAGTACTGTGTACACTCTGCAGCTAATAAAATTTATAAACAGCTCTTTGTGGTTGGGATGAGCTTTGGGGAGGGCTGGGACTGACTGCAGGGTCACTGCAGCATCCAAAATTTCACATCCAAATCACTGAAAGCAGCAGCTCCCAGCGTGATTTGGGACTGCAGGGTCACTGCAGCATCCAAAATTCCACATCCCAATCACCAGGGAGGGCTGAAAGCAGCAGCTCCCAGATTTGGGATTTGGGATCTTCTGCAGAGCCCCCAGTCCCACAGCACAAAGGGCAGCAGAGGCTCCACAGCCCTGACAAGGCTCCCTTGGCACAGGGAATTCTGCCCCTTCTCCTCCACATCCTCCCCTTTCCCTGTTGGATTTCACAGACCTGAAGGAGGAAAAATAAATGAAATAAAAAGAGGGAGAGCGGAGTGATTTTCCCAAACCTGCTGATTTCCTCCACCCGCTCCTGGAGCTCGCTGGGTTTATTTTTGATGGACATTAAGGTGGGGTGGGGATTAAAAAATCAATTAAAAATCCTTAATTTAGAGGGAAGGTTTAGGAAAAGCCTGAGAGTTGCTGTGGAGGATGTGGGGAGGCAGGAAAGGGAAACACATCCCAGCCCAGAGCCGGGCCCGGGGCAGGGAGAGCCACGTTGGGCTCATCTCACACCAAACCCCGGCTCCCCACGGAACGGATTCCCCGCGGAAATTCTGTAACCCGCCAGCAGAAATTTGTAAAAGCAAATCCCTCCTCCTGGTTTGGGTTAAAAACAACCCAAGCTTTGAATGCAGAAAGCAATAACGAGTTTATTGTGTGCCCCAGAGCTTTACGAGGCTCAGGAGAGGTGAGGGCTTCATCCCATGGAAGTTGGGGTGGAGGGAGGGAAAAGGAAAATCCTGGGGTGTCACAGTGATGGGAAGAGCTGCCTGGAGCTGAGGAGCAGGAATTGAACATTTCAGCATCTCAAAGAGCACAAAGCTGGCAGTCCTGAGTTCTTTCCAGAATTGGCCAAGGCAGTGATGATCACCAAAAAAACCCCAACCCAAACCAACAAACAAAGAGAGAAGGAAATGAGAGGATCTGAATCAGAGAGTGGGAAGCTGGGGCAGGAAATGAGGAGAACAATGACACAAGCTTGTTTAGGAACTCAGAAATCAATTTCCTTAGTTATCATGATGTCATTTTATGGCTTTTTTTTTTTTTAAAGGCAATTTGCAGCAGAATAATAAAATAATGTTGGTTATAAGGGTAAAAAATTGATCAAACAGGCAACACAATTTACTTTTCTCTCTCCCCCTCACCTTCAGACCTACACAAGCACTCCCAGAGCAGAGTTTATCCAATCCATGGATTTATTCCCTGCCTTCCCACCTTCCTCCCCTCCCAGGATCCAGCCTGGAGTCCTCCTGCAATCCTGACATCCAAAACTTCAACCCATTTCTGTGCCCATCCTGGGAATGGAGAGGAGAATCTCAGTCAGCTGAATCTGGGGGTTTATCCACAATCCCTGGGGGACGTTTGCTCATCTCAGCACAATCTCAGGATTCTGTAATTTGTAATAAAGTCAAGCTGGATTTATCCTGGAGAAGGGCTGGGTGTTAAACAACAAACAGGGAAATCCAGAGTTATTTCTGTGTGAAACAAATCCATCCCTTGCAGTGTGAATCCCACCCCAGGAGCTCAGGCTGATGGCAGTTTATGCTATAAAGAAGATTTTCCAAGATTTTCCTTGTTTATTAGAACACCTCAAATGCATTTCTTGCCTCTCTGAAGCCCAGGAAAAAGCTCACAGGTGTAAAATAAAGCAGATTTTTACCACTTTGCTGAATCTCATCAGGACAGGCAGTAATTAATGATTCTTGGGTGGATATTTGAGCCCAGAGGAAGCAGCTCTGGCTGTGCTGCTGCATCAGCTGCTGCCACACACCACCAGCTTCCTGTATTGGGGTTTGCAGCTATTTAAAAACAGAATAATCTGGAAAAGCAAGTGCAGCCCAGCTTTCCTGCTGCCCCCCGAGGTGCTGTTAGAAAATACAGATATTTCCCAGGGGAATTGTGCATTGTCCTTCCCCCCAGCAGCTGGTTCAAACTGTGCTGGGTGGGTTTGGCTCCTGAACATCGGCTTTGGTTCATCCCCAGCTGCAAAGATTTCCCCCTTGCCTCGTGAAATTGGGGAAGGGCAAAGGGGATGTGTGGCAGAAGAACCTGAAAGTTCTCATTTTTTATTTCAAATAAGCAAATTTCAGTCATTGCTTCAGTGGGCAGTGAGAGGCTGAGCTCTGAGCTGCTGGCTCTGGGTGTCCCAGCCTGTCCTGAGTGTCCCTGAGTGTCCCTGGGTGTCCCCAAGGCACCTCCTCTGCTCTGGGACACCACCTGGTGTCCTGCAGGAACCCACACCAAGCCAGAGGAATCAGCTGGGTTTTATTTCCTTCTGCAGGGGAAAAATAAATGGGGGTGGGTTTGGAGCTGAGGGAGCTGAGGGCAGCCTCGGTGTGGGGAGGGAGGAACAAACACAGGGAAAACACCAGAGAGAAAAACAGAGAGAAAAACAGAGAAAAATAGAGAGAAAAACAGAGAAAACCAGAGAGAAAACCAGAGAGAAAACCAGAGAGAAAACCAGAGAGAAAAACAGTTCCTGTGTTCTTCAGAGAGGAGGGAGCCAGCCCAGCCTGGAGCTGCAAGGAAACCACTTCCCTTTCCTGGGATACCCTGCAGGTCCTTTACTCCTTCCCACGGGGGTTTTGTCTGAGCATCCCCAGTGTCCAAAGCAGCTTTGGAAAGGCAGGATCTGTCCCCTGGCTGTGCCCTGAGCTGATGGGAGCTGATGGGATGATCCTGGGAATGATGTCATGGAATGAGGTGCCAGGGGGAAGAGCTGATGGAGAGGACGGGGCTGTTCCTCTCCAGGTTCCCCCAGAGCCGTGTTAACACTGATCCTTTTCCTGCAGCAGGTGCCAAACTCCTGGTTTTCCTTCTCCATGGATTCCTCGGCTCGGCTCAGGCAGAGCTCTCCCAGGAGGGGCCGATTCCCTCCCGCCCAAGGGCAGCAGGGAGGGGCAGCCCCTGCTGCTCCCCCAGGCCTGGGCTGTGCCCTCTGTCCCTGCCCCTCCAGCCCTGGGCAGCAGCAGCAGCACAGAGCAGCACAGCCAGCAGCAGCTTGGCCCCCAGGAACCCCCCCAGGATGTAAAAAACAGTGAAATCCACCTCGGGACGGGACCTGTGGGGAAAACCAGGAACAGCTCCATGGAGGGGATGGTTCAACCTCGGGAAAAAAAACCTGCCTGAGTCGCAGGGAGATGGGAGGTGTCAGCACCTGGAGCTCTGGGCTCACCTGGAGATGCTCTGCACAGCCCTGGGCTCCTCTGGCTGCTCTGGCTCGTGGGTCACCAGGTCAGCTGCTGGTGGAAACACAACAGGTTAAATCTGCAGGTGTTTCTGGGCAGGTAACCCAGGTGAGGCAGGGACAATGACGTGTCACACTCTGACAGGGGCAATGACGTGTCACACTCTGACAGGGAGCTCAGGCTGCTGCCAGTCAGGGATGAAAGGGGGCAGAGAAACACAGAACCCCCTCAGAGGGAGAATAAAGGAGATGCTGATTCCAGTGGGACCTTGGCAGCTGCAGACAGCCATGGAATTCCCACAGGAACCCATGAAATTCCAAAAGGAACCTGTTAANGGAGATGTCAGCACCTGCAGCTCTGGGCTCACCTGGAGATGCTCTGCACAGCCCTGGGCTCCTCTGGCTCGTGGCTCACCAGGTCAGCTGCTGGTGGAAACACAACAGGTTAAACCTGCAGGTGTTTCTGGGCAGGTAACCCAGGTGAGACGGGGACAATGACGTGTCACACTCTGACAGGGGCAATGACGTGTCACACTCTGACAGGGAGCTCAGGCTGCTGCCAGTCAGGGATGAAAGGGGGCAGAGAAACACAGAACCCCCTCAGAGGGAGAATAAAGGAGATGCTGATTCCAGTGGGACCTTGGCAGCTGCAGACAGCCATGGAATTCCCACAGGAACCCATGAAATTCCAAAAGGAACCTGTTAAATTCCAATAGGAACCCGTGAATTCCAGTAAGAACCTGTGAAATCCAGTAAGAACCTGTGAAATTCCAATAGGAACCCGTGAAATTCCAGTAAGAACCTGTGAGAATTCCAATAGGAACCAGTGGAATTCCAACAGGAACACAGGAAATTCCATCAGGAATCTGTGAAATTCCAGTAAGAGCCTCTGAAATTCCAGTAAGAGCCTGTGAAATTCCAATTGGAACCAGTGGGATTTCAATAGGAACCCGTGAATTCCATTAAGAACCTGTGAAATCCCACCAGGGACCCTCCAAATTCCAACAGGAACCCGTGAAATCCCATTAGGAACCGACGAAATCCAGTAAGAACCCGTNCAGGGGCAATGACGTGTCACACTCTGACAGGGAGCTCAGGCTGCTGCCAGTCAGGGATGAAAGGGGGCAGAGAAACACAGAACATCCTTAGAGGGAGACTAAAGGAGATGCTGATTCCAGTGGGACCTTGGCAGCTGCAGACAGCCATGGAATTCCAACAGGAACCCGTGAAATTCCAACAGGAACCTGTGAAATTCCAGTAAGAACCTGCGAAATTCCAATAGGAACCTGTGAAATTCCATCAGGAATCCGTGAAATCCAGTAAGAACCTGTGAAAATTCCAATGGGAACCGGTGGAATTCCAACAGGAACCTGTGAACATTCCAATAGGAACCCGTGAATTCCAGTAAGAACCCGTGAAATCCCATCAGGAACCCCTGAAATTCCAGCAAGAACCCACAAAAATCCCATCAGGAACTCGCGAAATCCAGTAAGAACTTGTGAAATTCCAGTAAGAACCCGTGAAATCCCACCAGGGACCCTCCAAATTCCAACAGGAACCCGCGAAATCCCATTAGGAACCCGCGAAATCCAGTAAGGACCCGTGAAATCCCATCAGGAACCCACAAAATCCACTAAGAACTTGTGAAATCCCACCAGGAACCCCCCAGCCTCCCACCCCCCTGGGTGTTACCTGCCAGCACTTCCACCCTGACCCTCCTGAGGCTCCGGGTGCCCCCCAGGAAGCCGCTCCTGCACAGGTAAAGCCCCGCGTCCTGCGGGCGGAGCCGCCGCAGCGTCACCGTGAGGATCCCGGCGCGGGCGTCGTCGCGGATGGAGGCGGATGCCCGGGAGCTGCCGGGGAAGGGCAGCCGGGGCTCCGGGGAGCTCGGCACGGGCTGGCAGCGGCCCCGCGGCTCCAGCTGCCGGCACCAGCCCCTGCCCCGCCACCACTGCCGCGGGTCGTAGGAGCAGTTGATGGACACCGTGTCACCCTCCAGGGCGGCCACCACCGTCACGTTCTCGGCGGAGCAGGAGGCTGTGGGGGGACACGGGGACACGGGGAGGGGTGAGAGGAGGGGTCGGGGTTGGGGTGGAGGAGTTCAGTTATCAGCAGGCAAAAAAACCCAAAAAATAACCCAAAAAACCCCCCAAAAAACCCCAAAATCCCAAAAAACCCCAAAACAGGCTTTATTTTATGATTTTCACTCTGTTTTTATGAGGTGTTCCCATGCAGACTTAGCACGGCTGGGGAATACGAACGACACCTCTCTGACCCCAGGGTTAGCCAGGGAAACAGCAAAACAGCACCTGGGGGGGAATTGCTTTGAGAAACAATAGTTGTTTTGGTGGAAATTGTTTTGATGAAATTGTTTTGGTGAAATTGTTTTGGTGGAATTGTCTCAGGAAAACTTTCCAAAGAGTTTCCAAAGAGTTTCCTTCCCTCGGGAACGAGCAGCCAAAATCTTTTGGATTTAGAAATCTCAGGCCCACACTGAGGCTCTTCCAGGGCTGTCCCTCATTGAACGTCATTTTCATCTTCTAGTGATGTCACCTGTAGAGCTGTCACCCATAGGGATGTCACCTATGGGGCTGTGTCACCTGTGGGGCTGTCACTCATAGGACTGTCACTCATAGGACTGTCACCCATGGGATTGTCACCCATAGGATTGTCACCTGTAAGGTTATCACCTGTACAAGTGTCACCTGTAAGGTTATCACCTGTAGGAGTGTCACCTGTAGGTCTGTCTCTGTAGGTCTGTCACCCACAGGGCTGACACCTGTAGGGCTGTGTCACCTGTAGGACTGTCACCTATGGGGCTGTCACTCATAGCACTGTCACCCATGGGATTGTCACCCATAGGATTGTCACCTGTAGGGTTATCTCACCTGTACAAGTGTCACCTGTAGGTCTGTCCCCCTCAGGGCTGTCCCCTGTCCTCCA
>VWYE01009054.1:7822-21667 GCA_013398995.1 Alaudala cheleensis | reverse complement strand
CAGGCAAATGCTTTTGTGAGCCCATAAGTAATGATAAAACAGAAGTAAATTTAAAAATAGGCTCTTGTGAGGACTTTGTCCTGGCTGAGCCTTTTAATAACAATTCTTACAATAATTTCAACAATTCTAAGTGAACTGAAATCTAAAAAATATGATGTTCTTGCAGCTTGACTAAAAGAAAACCTAAATTGCAAAACCTGTGCTGTGCAAGTATCCAACACCTCCAGGGCTGGCTGTGCTCTCCACTTGGTTATTCCAGTCAGGAACCTCAGGGAATGTCCTGAGTCCTGTCCAACCCCTCCACAACTCCTGAACTGCTTCTCCTGTTTCCCTTTCCTTCCTCCAGCTCTGCCCCTTCAGCCCCAGAATTCCCACAAAACACCTCCCAGACAGAATCACTGAAACACTCCCTGATTCTGGAAAATGCTGCCTCATCCTCTTTTCAACCCGTTCTGCTGACAGATCACAAACTATTGGTGTTCCTCCTTCCCTTCCTGGGTGCCATTGGGCAAAGTGCAGTGAACTTTCCCCAAATTCATCCCAATTTTTGGGGTTCCTGTGCTCCCACAGCCTGTTGCTTTTCCCTGGGATCCCCACAGCACTGCCTGCTTTCACAGAGCCCCAGCTGGGCCCTGTAACTCACTCCTCATGTCCTGGACATTCCTTTCCAGGCTGGGAGCCCCAGGTGTGTGAGGTTGCAGAGCTCTGCCCTCCTCTGGGTTCGGTTTCCCTCCCCCCGAGCCCCACGTGTGCTCATTTGCATCGATGTAAATCCCATTTCCTAATGCAAAACAACCCCAGGGCTGTTGCAATTTCACGTTGCACACAGGATTTCTGTCACCAGAGCTTCCTGTTGTGACTCAAAAAGGATCCCTGGGAGGAAATCTGGGATCACCCTTGGATGGGGTGACCCTTTGGTGAATAAATCAAGGGAAAACCCTGAGGATGGAGACGAAGCTTTGCCCCAAACCCTTCACCCTCCACCTGACCCCAAAGCCCTGTGCTGCTCTTACCTGCCAGGAGGAGCCAGGTGAGGTGCAGGAGGTGCTCCGTGCANTCAAAAAGGATCCCTGGGAGGAAATCTGGGATCACCCTTGGATGGGGTGACCCTTTGGTGAATAAATCAAGGGAAAACCCTGAGGATGGAGACGAAGCTTTGCCCCAAACCCTTCACCCTCCACCTGACCCCCAAGCCCTGTGCTGCTCTTACCTGCCAGGAGGAGCCAGGTGAGGTGCAGGAGGTGCGCCAGGGAGCTGAGCAGAGCGAGGAGGAGGAGGAGGAGGAGAGGAGCAGCAGAGGAGCAGCTCTGGCTCTGCCCGTGGGCAGCTGCTCTGGCCCTGCTCGCTGGGCAGGAAGGAAGGAGCACAGGGAACTTGGCATCCTCCTCATCCCTCACACATTGAGCAATTCTCCTGAAAACTCAGGCATCAGCAGAGCCCAGGGCTCAGCCAGGGCTCAGCCAGGGCTCAGCCAGCCTGGGAGGAGCACGGGGTGGCCTGAAGGGTGTCTGCTCCCACTGGGGCAGCATTTCANCCTGTAAGGTTATCTCACCTGTACAAGTGTCACCTGTAGGTCTGTCCCTGTAGGACTGTCACCCATAGGGTGTCACCCATGGGATTGTCACCTGTAGGGCTGTCACCCACAGGGGTGTCACCTGTAGAGCTGTGTCACCTGTAGGACTGTCACCTGTGGGGCTGTCAATCATAGCACTGTCACCCATAGGACTGTCACCTGTAAGGTTATCTCACCTGTACGAGTGTCACCTGTAGGTCTGTCCCTGTAGGACTGTCACCCATAGGATTGTCACCTGTAGGGTTATCTCACCTGTACAAGTGTCACCTGTAGGTCTGTCCCCCTCAGGGCTGTCCCCTGTCCTCCATTTCCCCCATGACCAACCCAGATCTTGGCTCAGATATTCAGGAATTTGTCCCTCCAAACCAGTTCCCTCCTCACTCATTCCCACTCCCAGTCCTCAAATCCACTTAAACTTTTTTTTCCACCCTATCTTTTAATACCTCACTAATTTTAACCCTGTTGACAACTGGTCTTTGTCTGCTTGAACTTTTTTTTTTAATTGTCTTGGTTCCTCATTTGTAATTTCCATTCCTCTTTGTGACAGGCAGAGGGGACAGTCTGAGCTATTAATACCCCCAGAGAGAAATGCAGTGTGGTATTTGTGGAAATCTCTATTTCCAGTGAAAAAAAAAGTCGCAGGCAAATGCTTTTGTGAGCCCATAAGTAATGATAAAACAGAAGTAAATTTAAAAATAGGCTCTTGTGAGGACTTTGTCCTGGCTGAGCCTTTTAATAACAATTCTTACAGCAATTTCAACAATTCTAAGTGAACTGAAATCTAAAAAATATGATGTTCTTGCAGCTTGACTAAAAGAAAACCTAAATTGCAAAACCTGTGCTGTGCAAGTATCCAACACCTCCAGGGCTGGCTGTGCTCTCCACTTGGTTATTCCAGTCAGGAACCTCAGGGAATATCCTGAGTCCTGCCCAACCCCTCCTCAGCTCCTGAACTGCTTCTCCTGTTTCCCTTTCCTTCCTCCAGCTCTGCCCCAGAATTCCCACAAAACACCTCCCAGACAGAATCACTGAAAGATTCCCTCATTCTGGAAAATGCTGCCTCATCCTCCTTTCAACCCATTCTGCTGACAGATCACAAACTATTGGTGTTCCTCCTTCCCTTCCTGGGTGTCACTGGGCAAAGTACAGTGAACTTTCCCCAAATTCATCCCAATTTTTGGGGTTCCTGTGCTCCCACAGCCTGTTGCTTTTCCCTGGGATCCCCACAGCACTGCCTGCTTTCACAGAGCCCCAGCTGGGCCCTGTAACTCACTCCTCATGTCCTGGACATTCCTTTCCAGGCTGGGAGCCCCAGGTGTGTGAGGTTGCAGAGCTCTGCCCTCCTCTGGGTTTGGTTTCCCTCCCCCTGAGCCCCACATGTGCTCATTTGCATCGATGTAAATCCCATTTCCTAATGCAAAACAACCCCAGGGTTTTGCAATTTCACGTTGCACACAGGATTTCTGTCACCAGAGCTTCCTGTTGTGACTCAAAAAGGATCCCTGGGAGGAAATCTGGGATCACCCTTGGATGGGGTGACCCTTTGGTGAATAAATCAAGGGAAAACCCTGAGGATGGAGACGAAGCTTTGCCCCAAACCCTTCACCCTCCACCTGACCCCCAAGCCCTGTGCTGCTCTTACCTGCCAGGAGGAGCCAGGTGAGGTGCAGGAGGTGCTCCATGGAGCTGAGCAGAGCGAGGAGGAGGAGGAGGAGGAGAGGAGCAGCAGAGGAGCAGCTCTGGCTCTGCCCGTGGGCAGCTGCTCTGGCCCTGCTCGCTGGGCAGGAAGGAAGGAGCACAGGGAACTTGGCATCCTCCTCATCCCTCACACATTGAGCAATTCTCCTGAAAACTCAGGCATCAGCAGAGCCCAGGGCTCAGCCAGGGCTCAGCCAGGGCTCAGCCAGCCTGGGAGGAGCACGGGGTGGCCTGAAGGGTGTCTGCTCCCACTGGGGCAGCATTTCATGGAATCATGGAATCACGGGATGGTTTGGGGCTGGAGGGAGCTCAAAGCTCATCCAGCTCCATCCCTGCCATGGGCAGAGACACCTCCCACCATCCCAGGGTGTTCCAAGCCTGGGTTTGGACATCCCCAGGGATCCAGGGGCAGCCACAGCTGCTCTGGGCACCTGTGCCAGGGAACAACTCCTGCCCAAAATCCCCGTGGTGGTGGTGGGAATCCATCCCCTGGTGCTGCCTCTCCGAGCACCAGGGTGATAAATCACCATCAATTATTTACAGGGGCTGTGCATGGGGGGGAGGGAAATTTCTGGAAAGCTGAAGGGGAGGCTCCCCTGGCAGCTCCTGAGGGTGCAGCAGGACAAGGACACCCTGCCCTGGGTTTGCAGGAGAACAAAGAGCCTGTGCATGGAGCCCCCTGGTCTGAAACCCAAGCACAGATTGGATTTTCCTCCTCTGGGAGGAGCTGGGGGTGCTTTACCCCAGCCCAGCACTCACCTGTGCTCTGCACCTGGCACAGCACCTGTGCCAGGCTGGGGACAATCCCTGCTGGGGACACTGAGCCAGCCAAGGCCACAGTGCTGGGGGGGCTCAGGGATGCACCACAAACCCCCCAGAACATGCTGGGTTCTCATTTCTGAGCTGATTTATTTACTGGGAGATCTCCCATGAGAGGACAGAGAGACCCTGGCTCCTGGAGTGGTGCTGAAGCTGCAGCCTGGCCACTCCTGAATGTGCCTTTCCCTGAGTGAGGGGGTAAAGAAAATGGTCCCTCACAGGGACCAGGAATTCTCTGTCTGGGGACTGACTGCAGTTTTTGTTCCTTCTTGTCCCAGTGAGCACAAATCTGGATTCTCTTTGAGAATTCCTGAATTCGCTCTTCCACTCCACTGGTTTTTTTTGCTGTTGCTCTTCCACAGCTTGGCCCAGTGCAGCTGCACATTGTTGGGGGAATGTTGGGCTGAATGAACCATTTCCAGAACCATTTCCAGAACCATTTCCAGAACCATTTCCTTTTCCTTTCTGTCAGCTCAGCTCTGAAAATCTCCAAATAATCCCCACCAGCCTCCCCTGGCAGGAGGAGCCCGTTGGATGTGCCAGGCCTGGCAGTGAGGGCTGGCTCAGGCCCCTTTGGGCTGTGACCTCCAGCAGGGCCTGGGACAGGGACATCAGGAGCCAGAGCTGCTGGGGGGATGGAGCTGAGCCCCACAAACTCCCCACATGGCTGCCAAATAAAAACCTGTCACTTGGAGCCTTTCCAGCACACACAGGGAAGTGCAGGGGCTGGTTGTGGCTCTTCTCAGAATCCAGCACTGACACACCCAACCCAGTCCATGGGAAACGAACCCAAACTCAGCGAGGTGCCAGCCCCATCCCTGCAGCTCTGCAAGGGGTTTGAAATCTTGGGATTGGGGCAGGGATTGGGGCAGGACACAGCTGGAATATCCCACACAGCTGGAACACCCCACACAGCTTGAATATCCCACACAGCTGGAACACCCCACACAGCTGGAACACCCCACACAGCTGGAATATCCCACACAGCTGGAATATCACACACAGCTGGAATATCTCACCCAGCTGGAATATCCCACACAGCTGGAATATCCCACACAGCTGGAATACCTCACCCAGCTGGAATATCCCACACAGCTGGAATATCCCACACATCTGGAACACCCCACACAGCTGGAATACCCCACACAGCTGGAATGTCACACACAGCTGGAACACCCCACACAGCTGGAATACCCCACCCCACACTGCTCCTCCTCTCAAGGCCAGGCCTCCAGAGCTGCCTCTCCAAGGCTCTGCACTTTAATGGGGTTGGAAAAGCAGGTGAACAAGAGACCCTGGGAATTCCCCCCCAGCCCTGCCCGACCCCACCTGCCACAGGTGGGGTGACCCCCCCTGCCCGGCCCTGGCACAGGAGGGTTTGCTGAAAACGCTCAGGCAGCACCACACACACACACACAGAGCAAAGCTCAGCTCAGCCACACACACACCTCCCACTCCTCATTCCCATTCCACATTCCAGTTCCTTTCCCCCATTCCTGGGGTTCTGTCTCTCATTCCCTGCAGTTCCTGGGGCTCTGTGTCTCATTCCCTGCCATTCCTGGGTCTCTGTGTCTCATTCCCTGCTGTTCCTGGGGTTCTGTGTCTCATTCCCTGCAGTTCCTGGGGTTCTGTGTCTCAATCCCTGCAGTTCCTGGGGGTCTGTGTCTCATTCCCTGCCGTTCCTGGGGTCTGTGTCTCATTCCCTGCCGTTCCTGGGGTTCTGGCCGAAGGCAATCACAGCGTATTCCACACGTGGGGGGTTCCTGGGGTCCTGGCTGGGCTCCACGTTGCAGTACACGGGATCCTCGGGGCTGGGCTGGGGTTGCACCTCCAGGTTGATGTAGGCTGATCCTTTGCTGCCATCCTGAGAGCTCTGCCTGCTCCCAGGGCTGCCAGGCTGGGCACAGAAAGCACAAAGCACTCGTGAGCAGGAGGCAGTGCCAGGCCACAGCTGCTGCCCAGCAGGAGGAGATTTGGAAAGGAGAAACCACCTCAAAATTCACCTTTGGTCGTGCCAGAGGGGAAAGAACTCTTTTCTTCACCACCTGGATGCAGGTGACCACCTCATGCCCTGACCCTGCTGCTCCCTGAGTCCCTTCTCAGGAGTCACCAGAATTTGCTGCACTGGGTTTGTTCCCACTGGACTTTCCTGGCATTAATCACCCCCCTCCCTCTCCAGCCAGGAATATCCCTCCCTCTGCTGACATTAAATACCATTTCTGTCCTGTTTATAACCAAACTGAGCTCCAGGTGGGCCCTCCCTGCTGCTCAGGGATTGTGTGGGGAATGTCCCATTTTCCTCACCTGTGCTGTGCCCTCTGCTCTGTCCCTGGTGTCCTCTGCTCCTCTGGCACCTTCGGGATGAGGCAAAACCAGAGGGGTTAGAGGCAGAGAAATCCACGAAAACCATGAGAAATCCATGAAAACCATGGGAAATCCATGAAAACCACGAGAAATCCATGAAAACCATGGGAAATCCATGAAAACCACGAGAAATCCATGAAAACCATGAGAAATCCATGAAAACCATGAGAAATCCATGAAAACCATGAGAAATCCACGAAAACCACGAGAAATCCATGAAAACCATGAGAAATCCATGAGCATGGGGAGCACTTTGCTCTCTCGACTCCTCCTCTGAGGTGCCAGGAGGAGCCAGGCTTTGATTTCAGGGAGGATCCTCCCTCGAGCTCACCTGGGCACAGGTGAGGGAGCCCCAGCCCAGCCCCACGTACCTGCCCTGGCCAGGAGCTGGTAGTGCCTGACTCCCAGGGCCACCGAGGTGAGCAGGGCCAGCAGCAGCAGCAGCAGCAGCACCACGGACAGGACGAGGAAGGGGCTCTCACTGGAGCTGCAGGAGAGGGAGGGGAGTGACCAGGGTGGGGTGGTTTGAACAGCCCAGACACGGACAGGGGTTTGTGTGCTCAGTTCAAGCACCTGGAGAAAGGCTCTGGTTCTCCTGCAGGATCCTCTGTGAGGCTGGGCAAGCCCCAGCTGATCCAGAAGGGAATTAAAAGCACTGAGAACCTTCCCTGGTTCCTGATTCTTCATTTTCATACTGGGTTGTATCTCCTGAGCTTTTCCTAAACCATTCTCCAGGCACTGCTGGAAGCTCTGAGCACAATTCCAGGCTCTCTGGAGCAGGGGTGGTTCTGCTGCAGCAGATACTGATGGCAGCAGATGCACAAAGGGGGGAAAATCCTTTACATTTAACTGGTGAATGGAACAACAGCAGCCAAATCTGTCCCATTGTTAAATTGTTAAATGCTCAGGAGGGAGCAAAGGCTGAGGGGCAGAATCTGGGGGTTCTGTCCATGTGAAGAGCCCAAAGAGAGGAGGATCAAGAAGTAGAGAGGCACCTGCAGAAGTGCCATGTGTGACGTGATTTTATCAAATCTGCCCCTCCCTTTGGAATTGGGGTGAGGGCAGGAGCTGGAGGAGGAGAGGCCACCTTTGGTGAGGATCCTGTCACATCCAGTGCCCCTGCCCAGGGCCTGCCTGCCCCAGGTGTGCAACACAAATAACGTGTGTGTGCTCAGGCTCAGAGACTCTTCTCAGCCCTTACCTGGTTTCTGGGCTGTCACCCAAAAGAACTTCCTCATTTCTTCTCTCAGAGCCTGGAGAACCTCGTGCTGCAATCACAGACACAGGAGAGGAATGGTCACTGAGAGTGACCCCCCTGCCACTGCTGCTCCCCTCCCCTGGTCCCCTGAGTTCACCCAGAGCATCCCAATGTCCCCTCTCGTCACCTGCACTGCTTGTTCTCAGTGCTGCAAGAGCCTGGGGCTGCTGTGCCATGACCAGAGGCCTCAGTGCCTCCCCTCACCATAAAAACATTGAAAGAGAACCCAGAATCTGTAAAATCCCAATCTAAAATCACTCCCTTGACAGCCCAGTGGAAGGTTTTTTAAGCCAAAGGATGAGTCACTCCAAAGGGGCTCTAAAGTCACTCTAAAGATCTGATATCAAACCCTGAGTGACAGGAACCCCTCTCAGGGTGGCTGGAGCTGCTCCCAGGTTAAGGAGCAGCACCGAGGTGGATCTGCTCCCATCCCTGCTGTGTTCCACAGGTGGTGGCCACGAGAAGATCCAAACACAGACAAGGTGGGCAGGGACAGAGGGAGAGAGCAGGGGAAGGAGTCTGGGATGTACAAACGTGTCCTGCCAGCTCCATACCCACCCCTGGAGACGCTGAGTGTGACCTCCTCGATGCGGGCCAGCCCCCAGGGCTCCCGCAGCGCACACCAGTACACGCCCGAGTCCTGCTCCTGCAGCTGCTCCATGGTGACAGTGACAGTGCCCTGCTGGCCGTCATCCTCCATGCTGAGCCCTTCCCGAGCCCCGCCGGGTCCCTCTGGGGGCGGCTCGGGGCCGGTGCTGGCCAGCACCTCGCACCTTTCCCCCTCGTCCTTCCTGCACCAGGCTTTGCTGACGGTGCCGTAGTCTGCGACCTTGTAGTGACACTGCACAGTGACATTGCCTGACTCCTCGGCTGAGAGCTCCTGGGTCCCTGGAAAACAGCCAGGAGGTTTGCTGAGAGCCCGGAGTGGGATCCCACTGCAGCAGCCCCTCCCCAGGGCTGGGACACCCTGGGGCTGCACCCACCTCCACCTCCCTCACTGCACCCACATTCCACAGGGGTGTCATAAATCCGGGGGTGCTGTCCCTCCCTTTCTGGCTCCCTCAGGGTGGGACACTCAGCCCACAGGGTCTGGGAGGGTTGGTGGGTGTGGGGTCAGAGCAGGAGGAGGGGGAGGCTCCCAGCAGCACCCAGTGGGAACCAGTGCAGGAGCCACCAGCCTGGCCCAGTGGAACCAGTGGGATGAGCATCCCCATCACTGGGACTGACAGGAACTGCCCTGAGCCTCTGCTGGGAGCTGACAGAGCACAGAGGGCCAGGCCTGAGCTGAGGCTCGAAGGTTTCATGGATAAGTCGCCACTGTGAGTGCTGGATGGGCAGGGAGAGAGAGGAGTGTCACCTGGGCTGAGACCTGCCCACATCCACAGCTGGCTGCCACGAGGGGCTCACTCTGGGACAGTGAGAGTGCAGTGGGAACTGACTCTGGGACAGTGAGAATGCAGTGGGAACGCACCCCTGGACACTGAGTGCAGTAGGAACCCACTCTGGGACAGTGACAGTGCAGTGGGAACTCACTCTGGGACACTCAGAGTGCAGTAGGAACCCACCCCTGGACACTGAGTACAGCAGGAGCCCACCCCTGGACATGAGAGCAAGGCAGGTACTCACTCTTGAACACAGAGAGCACAACCTCCGTCACCCGGGCGCGCTCCTGGCCATGGGCACACCAGTACACCCCAGAGTCCTGGGTCTGCAGCTTCTCCATGGTGACAGTGAGAGTCCCTTGGGCACTTTGCTTGATGGACACTCGCTCTTGCAGGGATTCCCTCTCACTCTGTGGTGAAGCTGATTTTCTCTGCCACAGCGTTGCACAATCAGCCTGCCCTGCCCGGCACCAGGCCCAGCTCCTCCCGGGGCACTGCACTGCCAGCGAGTCCAGCTCCCACCTGAGCAGCTCTGGAACAACAGAGGTGGGCACTGCCCACTCAGTGCTGGGCACACGGACAGACCATGCCCTGGGGCCACTCCCCCAGGAGAGACCCTCATTGGGGCAGAGAGGAGCTGGGGGTCAGCAGGAGCAGCAGGATCTCATCGGGGACAGAGGGAGCTGGGGGTCAGCAGGACCAGCAGGATCAGCAGGATCTGATCAAGGCAGAGGGGAGCTGGGGGTCAGCAGGATCAGCAGGACTCATTGGGGTACAGGGGAGTTGGGGGTCAGCAGGATCNACCAGCAGGATCAGCAGGATCTGATCAGGGCACAGGGGAGCTGGGAGCCAGCAGGACTCATTGGGGCAGAGGGAGCTGGGGGTCAGCAGGATCAGCAGGATCTGATCAGGGCACAGGGGAGCTGGGGCTCAGCAGGACCAGCCGGCTCTGAGGGGCTCCCTCGCTCCCTGTGTGGGAGGCAGAGCAGGGAGCCAGGCTGGGGAGGAGGCTGGGGGGGATCAGGGGAAGCTGCTCAGCTGTGGGGGAGAGGGGGCAGAGCAGGGCTTTGCCTCCTGACAAGATTTGGGGACTGTTACTCGGCCTTGAAAACATTCAGTGAGACCGTCCTCAGCTCCTGATAGATGTTGTAACTTTTGTAAACAGCACAGAAATACGTGCCTGAGTCCTCTGCCTTGAGGTCAGTCATGGTGACGGACACAGTCCTTCTAGTGGTGTCATCCTTGATTTTAGTTCTCCCATCCCTGGATTGTTTACTGCTTCCAGAGTACGTGTACACTATTTCTTGATCTGCTCCGTTTATCTGGCGGCGCCAGTATTTTGTGTCCTGGTATTCAGACTCTGCTGGGTAAGGACACTCCAAATACAGAGTGTCCCCCTCCCGCAGCCTCTGCACTTCAGGGGCTTGGCCTTGGAGACCTGCAAGGATCAGACGTGGTGAGGGAGAGGGGAGCTGCTCACAGAACCACAGAATCACAGAAACACAGAATCACAGAATCACAGAATCACAGAATCACAGAATCACAAGAATCACAGAACCACAGAATCACAGAAACACAGAATCACAGAATCACAGAAACACAGAATCACAGGATCACAGAATCACAGAACCACAGAATCACAGAATCACAAGAATCACAGAATCACAGAATCACCAAGGTTGGAAAAGACCTTTGAGACCACCCAGTCCAACACCCCCCTGTCACCCAGCCCGTGGNACAGAATCACAGAATCACAAGAATAACAGAAGCAATTCTGTCATGGTCTAGTTGAAGTGTTAGAAGATGAGTTGGACTTGATGACCTTAAAGGTCTCTTCCAATCTAGAAATTCTGTGATTCTGTCAAGCACAGAATCACCAAGGTTGGAAAAGACCTTTGAGACCACCCAGTCCAACCCCGGTCCCAACACCCCCCTGTCACCCAGCCCGTGGCACTCAGTGCCACATCCAGTCTTCTCTCAAACACTTCCAGGACAGTGACTCCACCCTGGGCAGCCCCTTCCAATGCCCAGTCACCCTCCCTGTGCCGTGCAGGGCTGCCCACAGCCTCTGGAGGGAAGCTCTGCCTCCAACCTTCCCCTGGCAGCTGGGAGAACTCCAAACCCCCAAATCCCTTCCCCGTGCTGGATTCACCTGCTTGGAAACGGGAAGGGCAAATTGAGATTTGAGCTGTGGATTAAAACCACGGAGTGCTCGAGGTGCTGAGCCTGTGAGCCACGTGTGTGGCACAGTGTCTGCAGCTGTCCCCGTGTCCCTGCAGGCAAAGGGGACCCATCCCCTGCCCACCCCGGGGCCGGGGGTGGCGGGGAGGAGCCGAGGGGAGCAGCCGGGGCAGGGATGTCCCCCCTGGCACATCCCCAGCGATGCCGGCGGCTCCTGGCTGTGCTGGCTGCGGGTCCCTTCCCAGCCCTCCATGTGCTCTGTGCTCCCTGCAGGGGGACACGGGGACAGGGGGACAGGAGGGTGCCCTGGACACCGCCCTGGCCACCAGAGGAGCTGAGCAGGGTGGGAAAGGCCGACTGGGAGAGGCTCGGTGCTCCCAGCACGGATCATCCCGGGAACCTGGAGGAGCTGTGGGGTGGGGATTGGGGCTGCCCTTCCCTCCCAGCCCTGATCTGGTGCTGCAGGAGCTCCCTGGGCAGCGGGGAGAGGGGAAGGTTCTCCCCATCGCCAGGGACACGCCGAGCCCTCCTCCTACCTGCGAAGCAGAGGGACAGCAGGAACAGGGCCCTCAGCTCCATCCTCAGGCCGGGGGAAGGGGCATCCCTGGGGGCTGCCCGGGTGTTCCTGTGCCCGTGTGGGTGCCCCGGGACCCCTCCTGCCCGGCAGTGACACGGCTGGGGGAAGTGCCGAGCTCTTGCCTCAAGCGGAAACACCTCCCCACGTTTTTGTTACAACATGAATATGAAGATCATCTCAGGGCGTTTTTGGGGAAGTGGCTGAGCCCGGAGCGTGGCCTGTCCTGCTGCTGCTCTCTCCTGGCTGCTGGCGTTTGTTTTGTCACCCTCTTGTCCCCCCCAGCCTGGGGTGAGGTCGGCCCCACCTGGCTCCTGTTCCTGCCTGGCAGGAGCCACGTCCCAGGTTTGGGTGTCACATGAACGTCCCTGCAGCTGATCCTGCCCCCAGCTCCTTTGCAGGGCTGGAGCTTCTCTGGGTCAGACATTGCTGAAAACATCGCGGGTTTGGAGGGGGGGTTTGAGGTTTTGGGGAGTTTTGGGGGTTTTTTTGGGTTTCTGGAGCAGAGCGGGCTGCAGTGGCGGAGCGGGGCCGCCAGGGGGCGAGGGAGGCTCAGGAATGGGCCCGGGGACACCCGCGAGTCCCCCGGGTCACCCTTAGAGCCATTAGTGACACCCTAGAGCCCCCGGTGCCACCCCAGAGCCTTTAGTGACACCCCTACAGCCCCCAGTGTCACCCCAGCGCCTTTAGTGANCCCCAGAGCCATTAGTGCCACCCCTTCAGCCCCCAGTGTCACCTCAGAGCCATTAGTGCCACCCCTTCAGCCCCCAGTGCCACCCTAGAGGCCTCAGTGCCACCCCTGCCATGGCAGGGACCCCTCCCACAGCCCCCAGTGCCACCCTGCAATCCTTAGTGCCACCCCTGCGATGGCAGGAACCCTTCCCACAGTCCCCAGTTGCCACCCTGCAGCCCCCAGTGCCACCGTAGAGGCCTCAGTGCCACCCCTGCCACGGCAGGGACCCCTCCCGCAGCCCAGGTGGCTCCAAGCTCTGTCCAGCCCGACCTGGGATCACCCCCAGGGATCCAGGGGCAGCCCCAGCCGCTGTCACAGGCTCTGTGTGACACTCCCAGGGCTCAGTGACATCCCCCGAGTTCCTCCCGAGGGTGTCCCTGTCACCTGCTCGCTGCAGGGAGGTCCCCAACCGCGGCATTTCCCCCCTGCCCCAGCCCAGTTGTAAAGTTTGGGGAGGAGGTGGATGGAAATGGCCGTGAGACACCAGAGCAGCCCCAGGGACTGTCCCCGCACCCCTGGCACTGTCCCTGCACCCCTGGCACTGTCCCTGCACCCCTGGCACTGTCCCAGGCCAGGCTGGACAGGGCTGGGAGCACCCTGGGGATGGGGGGAGGTGTCCCTGCCATGGCAGGGGGTGGCACCGGGTGATCTCTCACAGCCCTTCCAACACAAACCACAATTCCAGGACATTCCTGCCTTTAAAAGAGGCTTCTCCCCAAAACTCTGAGCCCAGGTGCTGCAGACCCAGCACCTGAGAGCTCAGCTGAGCCCTCCCCGAGACAGAGCCGGGAGCTGCACCCTCAGCCCACGGACACAGAGCAGCCCCTGAGCCCCTGCAGGGACCGGGGGATCCATCCCAGACAGAAAGGGGGATCCTGGGATGAGGGAGAAGGAGGAGGGAACTCTCAGAATGAAGCGGTAAAAAAGGGAAAGAGCAGGAGCAGGGGCAGGGGGAGGCTGGCAGAGCTGGGACCCCCAGGCTGGGGCTGCTGGACCCTCACTCTGCAGGAGGAGAGGCCCCACAGCAGCAGCTTAGCGAGGGGCCCGGTGTTTGGTCTGTTCCACATCAATGGGGCGTCCAGCTGTGGCTGAGGATGAAAGAGAGAGAGAGAGAGGGAGGATTAAAGGCTCCCAGGGTCTCCTCTAACCCGCCTCACACTTGCCAAGAGGGCACTGTGCGGCTTCGGGAGGGCTCCTTCATATGGAAAATATTATGGGAGGGAGGGAGAGGAGGGGGGAGGGAGCAGGGGGAGAGGGGAGGAT
>VWYE01009051.1:170517-189608 GCA_013398995.1 Alaudala cheleensis | reverse complement strand
ACTCATCTAACTATAAAACTGGCGAGAGCACTCTTCACATATAGATGGTTACCAGTTTAAACTAGTTACGAGTGTATCCAAAGAAGATAGATAATACACCTCAGAGGCTATAAAAGAGGTTTTTCTTGCATTTCATGAAAAGTAAGCAAGCTATTCCAGTATCCATCAGTCAGTTCAAAGCAGCCAAACTGGCCATCCAGTTCAGAGAAAGATATCCTGTGGAAAGCTGATAATGGGAAAGTCTCTTCCTAAAGTCAGTTACTAGAAAGTTACTTCCATCTTCAAATATAGCCAAAATTTTAGTTGGTTGCTTGGGTTTCATTTAGTTTGGCTTGGTTTGGTTTTCGGTTTGGTTTTTATATCCTTACCACTCATATTTATATTTCCTTTCTAGCCATCAATTTTTTCCAAATCTGTAAAAACCTTGGCTTCTTTGCAGTAATGTAAACATAAATTCAAGAGACAAGTGACACCTTTTCCGGGCAAGAACATTCTTCTATCAGTTTTAATTATCTACCTTCTATCAGTGGCTAGACTTTTAACATCATATAAAAATATTCCTAAGAGTATAGAACAATTGATATGTTCTTTTAGCTTTGCATTTATAAGCACATTGCCAAAAATCTTATTGCATCTATGTATTTTATCATAAAGCAAACCTTTTCAGATGGAAAATAATTTTTAAAAACTCTCTGTTTAAATGTTTTGTCTACTCAGAATCCATCTCAAAGCTGAATATCTGTTTACCAATACATTTCATTCTGTCATATTTCTTTCAATCATGTTTCTCTTATCTGCAAGTTTTGCTGTATTTATTGTTGTGTCCCTACCAACTTTCAGTACAAGATTCTACATATCTTCTGTTCACACCTTTGCAGTGTTTATTTTGGTTGTTTGTGCAGTGAAAATTTTCCTAGTAAGAATCATTCCATTTTGTTACCTATCTCATAGTTTTTCACTTTGGTTGCTTGTTCCTTCTTTCTTTTTTTTTAATTGCCTTCATTCTCTCCTTCATCTCCTTTGGTATTTGTTCCTGTTGCTTTCTGTATCCTTATCTCCTGGTTGGTCTTTGTCTAGGATTTACACCTTTTTTATTTTCTCTTTCTTTGTGAAGGGAGAGTATAATCCAGTTGGTTTTGTTTGCTAGTCCCTAAATTCTCAAGTGAAGTTCCTTTCTTTCTTCTCTTTCCAGGTAAACAATGGAGAAATCTAAAGAACCGTGGAGCAGCTGAAATAAAAATCAATGTGATAAGAGACTTGAAGTTGTTTCCAAAGTGCAGAATCCCTAACTTGATCCTAATCAGCTCACAGTATCTGCTCAGTTGAAATTTTTCACAGGAAGTGAACAGCGATGAGAGAAGAAAAATGTGCACTCTTAGGGCATAATAAACAGCCTGAGCTGAAAAAAATCTGAGTTACAGTTAATAATGCAAACTGTTTGAGGCACAGTAAATGATTCATTGTCTCCCTATCAACAAAGCCTGGTCATCAATATCCAAAAAGACATAAACAGGAGAATGAAAAAAAGCTCTGTAAGTTTCAATTGTCAAGGTTAGTTGTGAATGAAGACTGCAAATATTCCACTCTGAGATGCCTAAAGCCAATGAAATAATCAAACAGTCAGAGAGAATGTTTCTCTGTCAAATTTAATCTAGAACCTCACAGAGATGACATTTTTTCCTTATTGTATTAGTAGTCTGCTAACTTGAGCATCTGTTATATTAGCAGATAGAAGGTACAGAATTAACTTGGAGTTAGACACTCCAACTGCTGTTTGAAATAGCAATAATCTAAATGAACAGATAAAATACTCTGAAAGGTCTTTATATGGTTTAAGAAGGAATTGTTTGTATGAGAAACAACTTACAAAGGGAAAAAAGGATACATATACATGAAGTAAAAGGGATCTACATCCAACAAAATTTGGATTCAGGAAAGAGAAATCAACACACTGATGATATTTTACCCAGACGAGACATGGGCACTAGCTCTGGGCACCCTGCACTACATTTTGTAGCACTGTAGATCACCTAAAGGGAGATGAAGTGGGAAAAGACAGAGCAAGTAAAACAAGTCTTTAAGTCAGGAAATTCTGTAAGTGGAAACCCCGACATAACAGAAATGGAGGAAGAAGGCAAAAATATGGGGATTTTTTTTGATTTCTGGTTTTGATGAGAATCAATATGAGAAAGAGTGGAACACTTGCTCCAATAATAATAATACATAGTGAATATATACATATACATAGTTTCCCAAGAACATAAAGCAAGGAGTTTTGCTGGGAGATAGTAAAGGTACATATAAATGTTCCTAAAGAAATATGAATAAATTTCTAAGGACTAGGACAAGGAAAGGGTCTGAGTCAGAAAAAGGCTTAGTGGTGGTATTAGTTGACAGAACAACGTTAACAGAATAGCAAAATAGCAACCTGTTTGACACAGACTGATATCTATTAATAAGTGAAACACATATGTGTCAGAATAAGAAATGCAAAAGCAAGCAGAATTATTAAACGAGGGCACTGGAAGTTTCTGCCAGTGCCAACACTTATTCTTTTGCTAGCCTTTCTTCATAAAAGTTTTATGAAATAAATTTGGCAATTTAGCACATAAAAAGATGAAAGATGTAAATTATAATTGTTTCACTTTAAAAATAGAAAGTTTTAGAGGCAAAATATAGTCTTCCAGAAATATAATTTTCCCCTTTTAAAATTGGACATTGTTAGAATTTCACTTAGTGCTATTTATTTTTTAAGTAAGAATGTAAAATTAGTAAAGTATCTTGATTTTCTTTTGATTTTGTTGATGCTTTTGTTTTGATTTGGTTTTATTTATCCAACGTCCTGAATGGTTTTCAATTAAAGTTTAGATGTAGAGAAAAGGATGGATAATTCTATGATTTCAAAGCCCTAAATTAATAAAAATAATAATAAAATCATTCAGAGGAAATATACCTTTGATTTGTGACTGGTTTTGAGTTAAAACATGAGTTTGGTCATGTTGTCAGTAATACCTGGCACATTTATTATGGAGAGACAGGTGTTTGAGAAGGTTTTCAGGCCAGGAGCAGGCACTGGTGGAGGGCTCAGCTCACCCACATGGGTGTTCCCAGGTTTCTAGGTGGGGAAAGTGCTGGTTCTGCTCCTTGTGTGGTCCTGTGGACCACTGAGACAGGTCTGACTCCCATGCATGGTCAGACAAGCCCGTTTGGCTTCTTGTTCTGGCATGTTTGGTGGTTTTCAATGCCCTTCTTAGTTACCATAGCCTTGCCCCAGAGCCAAGTAAACAGACAATTCACCTCCCTGCAATTGTAGCAGTATTTAATACGAATGAACATTAAGGATTAATTGTAACTTTACATTTTTTAGAGTAATTTTTTTCTCTGCTTTTACCAAAGTTGGACCAAAGAAATTAATTTTAATTTTATAGTCAGTATGAGTCTGTTGATTAAGTACCAGATTCAAACCTTTGGAAGTACTTGAGTGAGGAGTCAACACCAAATTATATTTAACACCAGGAGCATGCTGAAATTTTAAAGATCTACTTATTAATCTACTGAAAATGTTTTTATCCCTGTAAGGGGAGAAAATGTTAAAAATTGTGGCATAATCAAGGAGTCAGATGTTTTAGGAGAGCAATTCACCAACAGAGAAAAGGTAGCAGATGTCTGCAGTGATTTCAGTTAATTTCTCCTATTCAGCTCAGCAGCACTGATCAGGTAACCTGTACATTTAATTCTTGGTGGCCTCAGCAGGGAGTGTAGATGAAAGGATGGTTTATCTTGCTTAAATACAAGAGATTAAAAACTATGAGTATTAACTCCCCTTTTAAACACTATGTTTAAAGCTTCCTTCCATTAAAGCTCCACAGAGAAAATTAACCACAAGTCGCAGGAGAAAAGGCTTTAATATAAATAAATCTTTGGACACAGTGATGTTATCAACATTTAAAAATATCTCTGCAGATACATGCTGATCTTGCAGGCTCTCAAGACAAGGAAAAAATATATATGTTTATTAAGTGATCCAAAATTCCATTTTGGGGCAGTTTCTCACAACTCCCCTTATAATTTTTTTAAATAAACATTTATAGTTTTTTTCAGAGATGCAAACAAATGAATAGCTATCACAAATTATTATACAATTTCTTCTAACAGTGGAGCTTTCCCAACTTCCATACCATGTCTGTCCTTATGAAGGCAGAGATGATGCAATTTTCTGATGATTTTTATTAGAATATTATGATAGGCTAATCATTTTCTAAATAATTTTAATTTTAACTTTGTAAAATATATAGTTTTGGCCACTAAAAATTTGTTTTCTGACCATAAACGTAGGAAAGATTATTTTAGTCAACATAAAGAGAAATATACTGGATGAAATGCTTCCATTTATCCAAGTACAATTGCAGAAGGGATGCATTTTATTTCTCTGACTAAAATAGATCTGAATTTAGTTCATTGATTTCAATACAATGGTAATTTTGTCATTAATATTTCACTGGCAATTAATTTACTGGTTTAATTAGTTAACTGGTTAAGTACTAGTAAATTTGGAAATGTATTTCCTTGAAACTGTGAACAGACTTTAGGTATATAATGACATTATTATTCGAACATTTAAAGCTTTTTTGAATACTACACCACAAGTTGGGGTAGCTAATTAGAGGGGAAAAAATATTTTCAACAGCTACTGAGTATGACACCTCTTTTCAAATTAGTATTCAATTCTAAGCACCTAGCTTTAAAAATTAAAACAAAAAACCATCCTTTTTGATATTTACTGACAGTATATTATGTCTTATGCTCAGCAATTTCTTTTAAAAAGAGAGAAGAAGACAAGGTATTATCAAAGTTGCAAAGTAAAATAATTGTGAGGAAATATCAGGGTTCATATTGCCTTTCAGTCATCCACCTACATTTGCACCATATCACAGCCACAAAGCACGTGGCTTAAAACTAATTATGGTTTCCATCTGACTCTTCAAAGACTGACAAGAAAAGTACACAATGGAGAGTTCATATATTTATGTCCATATCTTTTGCTTTGTAGGCAAGCATTAAATAATTTTCTCCAGGATTCTTCTATGCAGAGTCAGGACTCTGAGGAAGCCAATAACTCTTCCTGGCTGGTGGGACTGCCACCCACCACTGTCCATGGGTCCTGGGCCTCTGTTCCAACCTGCCCTGAGGCATCCCCGTGCAGCTCTGTCCCTGTCCCTGGCTCCTGCAGGAGCCTCTCAGCCCTGCTCTGTGTGATCCTCAGCTGGCCCTGTTTGCTTTTGCTCACGGCTGCAGGATCTGGAGGGACCCGGCGCCTGGTTCAGGCTTCGTGGGTGCTGTGCTGGACCCTGTCAGAGTCCCAGCCCTGCTCTCTGTGCTCAGCCCGAGAGCAAACCCTGAGTGGGGTCTCCTCAGCTCCTGTGGCCATGTGGAGCTGCTCTTTTCCTGCCACTCCCTAAGGTAAGGCTGGTAGAGTGAATCAGTTACAAGTTGAACTAAAGACCATTTTCATAACACGCAAAAGGTATAATCAGATGACTCCAACTGGCTTTGCAAAGCAGTTGATTTATGTGATGTTGTATTGGTTCAAGCATACCTTCTGCTAACTTCATTAAATCATGGATTTCTTATCTCTGGCACAAACAAAATCCTTTTTTCTCAAGCTGGGCACTCAGAAAATTGAAAACTTATTATAGGCTTACCTGAAATGATTCATCTTGTACCACACAAAAAAATTGGGAAAGACAGAAATTTGGAATAAATGGAACGGGAGTTTTAATCTGGAAATGCAACATTTTTATCCAGAACAGGGGTTGGAAGTATAGCTACTTACCAAAATAAGGTCTAAACAATGTTTTAAAAACAAATAATAGAAATTCAACCTCTACTTTTTTAAAATTTTATTTTGAGGGGAACTAATTGTATAAATGTGAAAGAAAGGGTACACAAAATCACAAATATGCATTGGAGGGCAACAAGAAAGCTCTAAAAATAGCAATATAACCCAGAAATACCCCCAACTATGAAATTTCGCCAAAAGCTTGGCTCAAATACAGGAAACAACACTATCTTTGTGCAAACAAACTTTTTTTGAGGTGATTACAACTATTATTTATGAAAAAAACCCGTATTTTTTGCATACAGTTCACAGGTTGACGTTATTTAGCATGTATAGTTTGAAGGAAATATCATGTGAAATAAACTAAATCAAGCATGCACAGCAACACAAAGATTCAAGTGAAATATTGACTACACTTTCTGTACTGGTGATATTCAACATGCTTCTTTTCCATTTATTATTGTTTAAGTTCCATTTAAGTGCCAGGTAAATCAGTTAAAAGCTGCTGAGGATTCACCGAAGACAAGCAATGACTGTAATTTCAGTAAGATTTAATTCTGAGGAAACCAATTAGATGAAGTACAAAACTGGACAATGAAAGAGTCAAAGGTGATGGGTTTCACAAATAGTTGAACTGCAAAATCATTTAATTCATACAGAAAGTTATTCCATAATATTAAAGTAAAAAAACCCAGAAGTAGTGGACTTGTCT
This sequence comes from Alaudala cheleensis, assembly GCA_013398995.1. Lineage (NCBI taxonomy): Eukaryota > Metazoa > Chordata > Aves > Passeriformes > Alaudidae > Alaudala > Alaudala cheleensis. Next base: position 183,057 of record VWYE01009051.1, on the reverse strand, counting down.
ATCCAAGACAATTTTTTTAGCTGACCAGTTATGTATTTTTTAAAATACACATGTAGTCCCCTGAAATTGTTTTTGCCTGTTACAAAATGAAAGAGTGAAAAGTGTAATCTGATTACACTTTCATTAATGTCACTAAGTAAAATGTCAGAATACACTGTCATGCAAGAAGGATATTTTCCACAGGCAACTGTTCCTCAGTAAAACTTCTCTTATTTGTAAAAATGAAAATTTAAAGAAACATCACCTCACCAATTACTACAACAATCTGAGAAAAATAAGTGTCACTATGAAATATTTAGTAAAGCTTGCATAATTTCACTATCATGCTTTCTTAATTTTAAAGCCAATTCTTCACTCACACAAATGTGTACTGTTCTTCCTCACCCACACACTGGAAAGATCTTGTAAGTCTTGCAAAAGTAGTCTATTTCAAGCCCTATATTGAGGATAATCACATTTTCTTTTTTAAGCACTGACTGACCTTTTTCTCTTCCACATAACTTCTTACACTTTTCTTCACCAGAATCTAGTGGCATCCTAAATACTCAATACCGAAACATTTAAGCACGACAGGCTTCCTTGACTTTCTTCTAAGATATTGACCTTTTAAAAAAACATATTCTAAAGCTCCAGCATCAAAGAATTAGTTTAATTTAAAAAGAATCTTGCGCACATATATATCTATAAATGCTTATTTAGCTATTGACATATCTATGTATCCAGATACACAAACATATACATGAATGTACATGTGCACACAAATACATATCAGCTGTTTCAGCAGCTTGAACAAGACATAAAGAAAAATAGTTCTGCCCTTACAAGATATTATTTTCATCTTCTTTTAGCCTGCTAACTTTCTTCACCTGTTTTCTGTGATGCTTATTTAAGCTGTAGTTCAGTAAAGACCATTAGTTCTTAATTGGAATAATAGTTTTATTCTTTGCATTTGTGCAGAACATTGATCATATAGTCCTTGAGATTGCAATTTAGAGTAGATTCACCAACCAAAGTTTTGACTGACAGTGAAGGCCTTTTCAGGCTCCTACATTTGAGAAAATCTCAGTTTTATCTTCTGAGGAGTGAATAGAAAGGAGAAAAACTTGTTGTGGAAGACAACTCTCAAATCTTTTATCTGTGGGTTCCCTATTTCCTGCAGCTGATATCAGAATTGCATTCAAGCACACACGAAACAGGAAATAAAATGAAAACACAAAGTACAAAGAAAATCTATTTCGTTAGAAACACGTTTGTCAGCATCTGCTGACTGTTAACCATTTAAGAGAATTGATAACTTGCACAAATTTAAGATGTAGAATTTTACTCTTCTGGTTTCCTTGCATATTCCAAGATGCATATTTCTTTTTATGAACAGATGCCAGATTGTTATGCAATAGTTAAAAAAAAAATCATTGCCAGTGTATCAACACTTACCATAAAATATTATGAAAACACATCCCTTTCGTAAGCAGCATTATGCAAACTAAAATGAAACTGGATGTTCCCTGATTAGAAACAGGTATTGCATTCTTTATCAGGGATAAAATCATGGAATGATTTGGCTTGGAAGATGACCTAGTTCCAACCCCACTGCCATAAGAAGGGACATCCTTCTGGTTCCACAAAGCCAAGGCTTTTCTGGGCAACTTTTCCCAGTGTCTTACTGCATTCTTTATGCAGAATTTCTTCCTCATATCCAACCTCAACCAGAGATCCATAGAATTTTAAGGGGTTGGAATGGACTTTTAAGGTCATTTAGTCCCAACCCCCTCAGGGACACCTCACAGTAGACCAGGTTGCTGAAGGCCTTGTTCAGCTCTCTTTGAACACTGCCAGGGTTGGAGCATCCACAGCCTGTTCCAGTGTCTAACCATCCTCACAGTAAGAAATTTCTTCCTGATATCTTACCTGAATTTGCCCTCTTTCAGTTTGCACCCATTCCCCTTCGACCTATCACTACAGTTCCTGATGAAGAGTTCCTCTCCAACTTCCCTGTTGACCCCCTTCAGATAATGGGAGGTTGCAAGTTTCTACAAAACCTTCCCTTCTCCAGGATGAACAGCCCCAGCCTTCTCAGCTTGTCTTGGCTGGGGAGGTGCTCCAGTTCTCATCTATGTTACTGGTTCATGTCCAATTTTTCATCTATCAATATCCCCAAGTCTTTCTTTGAAGGACTGTTCTAAATTCATTGATCCACTGATCAGTATTGATACTGAGAAATAACCAGGATGTTACACCTGGCCTCATCTCATTTGCCCACTCCTCCAGCCTGTTGATGTCCCTCTGGATAGCATCCTTCCCCTCAAGAGAATCAACTGCACCACTCACCTCGGTGCCATCCTGCTGAGGGTACACTCAGTTCCATTGTCCACAGCACTAACACGGATAGTGAATAGTATTTGTCTGAATACAGATCCCCTGAGGGGCACAACTTGTTGCCGATATCTAATTGGACTATTGTCTGCAACATTTTGGGTATGGTCACTTGGCCACTGTGTTTTTCATCAAACAGTCCACCCAATCAAATAAAAAACTCTCCTATTTAACAATGAGAATGTTGTGTGGCTACACCAACAGTCTTACAGGAATCTAGGTAGATGACAAATTGACTTACAGAAGTCAAGGTAAATGATAGTAAAGATAACTAGCAAATGTGTGACTGATCTATTGGTATTATAGAATTATTATGTATTCCATAAGCTACAGCCTTCCAGACTGAACATCTGGGCTAAGATTCTGAAGTAGGCTCTGATAGAAAATGTTCTGTGGCACATCACACTCTTGATATCTCGAACAGATTTTTTCACTTTTGTAAACCCTTTTTGTTAGAAGATGTTCATATACAAACACACAGAAAAAAAAAATTACCTAGTCTATCTTAATTAAATTTTCCTGATCTCTGTAAAAAGCTCCCTGTTCCAAAGTTTACAAAATTCCATTGCTACTAGATCATGCAAACTGAGACCTCCACAATCTTGTATTCACTTTACATCAATTGATCCATGCTCGTATGCTTCTTAATTAATTGCATTTCATTGAGACCAATTTTATGAGGGCTAGATTAACTTCAGCAGTTACTTTAACTAGAATTAAAGCACAGTATACATTTTGACACCTATGCTTAATTAGAGGAAGCACACCTTAAAGATTAAATAAGAAAAAATCCATAATTTAAAAACATTAGCCTTAACTATTTTATCATATATTTTTAATTTATTACTACAAGTTAGATTTTAATAATATTTATTCTTTACCTTGTTCTAAAGTTTGCAGGGTGAGGATGCCCATCATATAATGACAAATAATCATATTCTTCTTCTAGAGCAAAAGACTGAAAGACGATCTGTATTCTGTTTCTTTCTTCTGCTATTATAACCCAGGTACAGTTTGCACCATTTGGATATCCATATGGGAAGCCAGGGCTTTCTATAGTGCCATTAAGTCCTTTTAAAGTTCCACCACAGGTATAAATAAATCCTAAAAAAATACCAAGGAAACAAAAGTTAGTAATCCATTTTTATATCAACCTCCAGTAGAATACAATACTAGAATTCATGATTTCTAATGAAATATTAAAATATTTATTTGATAATAACCCTTCTTTGACAGGTGAAGCCCATGTTGTTATACAAATGCTAGCCACTTAATGCAAAACAATCCCACCTACCTAACAAATGTGTTTTCCATACTGTTTATCGAAAGACATATGGTAGCATCTTTGAAAATAAATATGCATAATAACATCTCTGACTAAATTTGTTTGCCTATGAAGCAAAGTATTTACATCAATTCCCTTTTTTTTTCAAATGGAAGAGTAAATAAGTCTGTTTGGATACAGGTCTGATGCAGGTTAAACCTATTAACCTTGTGCTTTTCCTCCATGTATTTTGGCTCTGGAAAAGACTGAAAGTATATTTATTATGAACAAGCTTTTCCCAATCAATAAGTCTGGGTTATGAAAGCTCTGTACTGAAGGGCTCAATGTGAAATAGCCATCTGTTGAATCATTGTATTATCTCATGTAAATATTAACAGTTTACATGTTTTGACTGGCCCTATGCGGATGTTGTATAACTGCAGTGATGAGGTAGGGCACCAGAGCTGCTCCCTCACACACCACATCCACACCCCCCTTCCATTTCCCCATAGTGGGATGGAGGAGGGAAAGAAGAATAACAGAGAAAACTCTTGGATTGAGACAAAGTTTAATAGGTACAGCAAAAGCAGCGGAAGCAAAACAGATGAAGGAATGATTGGTTGCTTTGTCAGGAGGGTGTTCAGCCACCTCCAGGATAGCAGGCCTACATCAGGCCTAATGGTTACATGGGAAAACAAACACCATAACCCTGAATGTGGTCCCTTCCTCTTTCTTTCCATCAGCTTTTATCAGTGAGTATGCTTCCATATGTTCTAGAATATCTCTTTTATTGGTTGGGGTCATCTACCTCCCATCTGTGTCCGCTCCCACCTTCCTGCCCATTCCCAGAAGTATGAGAAGCAGAGGAAGCCTGGATGGTGTGTGGGCAATGATAAAATGATCATCATTTTGGTCACAAATCTAAGACAAAAGACCACAGGATCTACCATGAAGAAAATTAAGTCTATCCCAGTCAAATCCAGTACAGTGGGTCAAAGCTGAAAAGTTGCTCTGCTAATAGATCCTTTTAAAAATGAATATCCTCAAATGTCAGAAATTACTCCTAAATTCAAACCCTTATTTTTCTTGGACTATAACAAATTTCCTCTTTATATAGAAAATCCATTTCCTGAGAAAAATAAGAGAAAAAGAATAATTATAAAAAGGTCTCTCCTAAGTCACTGTGCACTGGTAGGGCAGGTCCTTTTCCATACTTTTGTTTCAAGTTCTAATGCTCATTTATGGCAGTTCTTAACTCTTTTGGGACTTTAGGATATTTTTTATTTTCCATCAGCTTTGTAGTCTGAATGTAGGTCTACATCCCCTCTCCAGGCTTTCTGCTTTCCCTTAAATATTAGATCAGCTTTCCTGTTTTGCCTTTTTCACCCCTGAAGCTTCTCTTCGCCAAGAATGCTCAGAGCAACCCCTTCTTCTAGTGGAGGGATTTCATCTGAGAGAAAGCACAAAGCACTGCGTTGCTGTTTCTCAGAAACATGACTACATTTCATAACAAACTACAAACAAACAAACTAGATGCCAACTCTTAAATTATACACACATGTATATATTTGAGCTCATTAAATCATCTTCTTCACGGCACATTCACAAGCTTGTCTTCACGTTGAGCATTTAAATGTACAGAGACCCCTCTCCCTGAAGTACTAAGCAGAAATCTCTTGAGATTTTACACTTTGCATTGCTATGCTGTAAAGTAACATTTCTCGACAACAGAAGAGCAGCATGTACAATTTTTTTGTCTCAGCTTTTTCATATCTATTTACAATGGTGAGAAAAGCTGCCTCATGAATTTTGACTGCTTTTTTAATACAATTATCAGTGTATCATAGACACATAGGACAAAAAGGGATGGGAAGATACTCTTAGAAAGTAATTAGGGTTTTGTTTACCTCATCTGACATGTATAGCAAATTTTACCTTCTACTGCAAGTTGCCTTAGAGAATTCACTCTCATATCAGTGTCTGCACAACCTTCATTGCTAGGAGTCTGTTTTATTTATCTCTTCCTCCACCTCCCTACTTGAACTACTTTTAAATCCTCTTTATGTGTTATTATTTATTATTTAAGCTCAACTGTTTTATTTAGCACTTTAAAAATCTTTTGGAATACAGTTCTTGCACAAGACACTTTAGAAAATCAAACTATTTATTCATAAGATCTACATCCCAGAACTTTTATTCTTCCAACCAAACACAATCACTGTAATAAGTCTTTTTAAATAGCCTTGTGCACAAATTTATCAGTGTAGTTTTCATTAGAAACCTCTTGCTACTTCAGAAAGCCTACTTCAGAAATTAGAGAAAAAAACTTAAGAGACTTGAAAATTAAATAGCATACACTGTTAATTATCAATCATCTCTCCAGAAAAAGTGTGGAAAGCACAGTATAAACTTTGACTCAAGATCGTAATACAGCTCCATAATTCAGAACCTTTGTTGCTGTGCCTATTTCACTAAAGCTTTCAATTACATATGGACTATTCTGTTAATTCAATGCAAACTACAAAGAAAAGTTCATGTATGATAGGCTTACTGTTACCAAAATAAAATTATATTTTAAAACACACCCTCCCCCAAAAAAACCCAAAAAACCCCAAACAAGAAAAAAACACCAACCAGAAAAAGCCCAGAGCTACAACTATGAGGGAACTGAGTCTTGTGATATAACATGCTACTTATGAAGGAGTGTAATGCTTCCTACTCAATCCAATAATTAGTGCTATTCATACATTGATATGAAATGTAAACATCCATGACATATAAAAGTTCCAATTACTCCTTTTATTCCATGTTCAAACAGTAACAAAAGAGAATTATTCATATGCTGCAAGATGATACAACTTGGATGTTTTTCAGGGATGACTAGCAGAATATAGCACAGCTATGCACGTGTCAGAAGATACACTTTTAATTCCAAGAATGGAAAAAAAAAAAACCCTAACGAACCAACAGTGAAGTTTGATTTTGATAGGTCTACTCTTTCAGTCTGTAAAATAAAAAAATCATACCAAGAGAATCCATGTGCACAACATGCACTTTAATCTCTGCTTTCATATGTTAATACATTCTGTGATGCTCCTCACCTTGGCAGTCCAACCTGGGTATGATCAAAATAGGCAGCATGCATTAACTGACTGGTCTGATCAAACGTGGAAAACATGACATTTATTTTTGAGAGGTAAAATTCATGCTGAAATAACTAGTAGCATATACTGTGATCTTTTTCATTTAGATTTCAGAACCAGCATTCCAAGCAGAATTTACTTGCAAACTGCTTTTTATTAAAGGGAAGATTTTATTCAAAGCACACAATAAAGAATTTTGAAAAGCTTGAAGTTAGATTAGAAAAGAAAAATTCTTGTTGAAATAAGTATGAAAATGAACAACACCATTCGTGAGATTCTCTTAATAGCTAGTATGATTCAAAGTTTCTGTTGCATTGTTTTCTATCAGATTTTAAAATTCAGATGTTTAATTCTCATCAATTTTACATGGATAAATACTTCTTGAAATCAGAAAACACAGCTCCTCTTCCTGATTTCAGTAATCCTTTGATTCGTGGTGAGATTATTGTGAGCAACACTAACAGCAGTTCTTAATCAACTTATTCAACTTTCATTGCCTTCTAACAAAGCAAGGAGTTCTTACATCATGTCCATACCCCTTGCCCTTGAATGTCCCATAATTACACTCACTCAGTGCTCAACAAGATTGTCTTTGGCTTTTTATCTTCCTCTTGACCATTCAATTATACTGTTTAATTACGTATTTCCACACCTTTCACCTTACAAGTGTTCCACACCTTTCATTTAATCTTAATCTTCCTTGTTTAGTGTGTTCTTTAATAATAGTCATTAGCATAAGATAATTATACTGAGTCTGCATTGATGAACACACTTGCACTTTTCTAAGTTGCTTGTGTATTTCCTTTAATTAAGTTTTTAATTCTTTCTTTTTTTTAAGAGAAAATCAAGGAAATGGAAGATGATTTGTTCATGTGCTGCATTTTTCTTCAATATCTTTTCTGATAACATGATCTCCTTTGATTTCTTTCCCTTGCACTTATCTTAAAACATAGTCAACCCTATCTTAAAGCATTTCTTAGCCATGTTATCCATATTCATGTCCCTTTATTTAGTGTAATACACTTATTGACAAAATTATTCTTGTCCCCCTAAATGGTAGTTCTCTTCCATTCAGAATACATCTACTTTATTCACTTGTCTCTCCTCATGTTCATCTCATGTTTCTGCAACACGTTCTTCTGTTTGTGGCCTTTGATCACCTGACTGTATTTGGCAGCAAAGAGTAGTTATTTTTCATGCTGACCATAAATCAGTACAGACTGTTCTGGAAAATCTCTTCTGTTTTATTGGATTTTCTTTCTGTTCACTTGTATTATCATCACCTTAGATTTTATGGTTCCTCTATGTTCATCCTTTTTGTTAGCACTTCAAAGAACCTACTGGAGGTCAAGAGATAGATTTCATAGTGATGTGAACCCATCAATATGCTGTGGATCCTTTTCTTCTGCTATCAATCTTATCCAGTTTTGGAAAATATATACTCAATATTTATTTCTAATATTATAATATTGATTTTTACCTTAACTTTAATTACCCTGACATGCCTCACCTCTGGATCTTTAAGCCCATTTATAAAACTAAGAATAGGATTCTCTCATCAGATGTGACGACTGCGTTTGACTTTGAAGTGTGTTTGAAATTTACCTTTTTATTACTCCTTATCATGTCTTAATTCTCTTTAATTTATGCTTTTCCATTCCCATAATGCCTTTTTTCTGAATAAAACGAGCCTCCTTTCACTAACTTTAACTTCCAAGAAAACTAAGTTTTATTGACTTTTTCACATGAGTACAAATATGAAAGGCAATCATCTCCTTTAATGTACTGGACTTAGTTCCTTCCTACTCTCCACCCTTTTGTCTTCCTACCCCATGTGTCCAGCAGCTTGCAAGCTTCTTTCTTATTCTACAATGTTTTCATATCAAAAAACTTGTTGACTGTCCTGATTTGAGACACCCTAGGACACTGTCACACTGAGGTCACTCACTGGTGTCCCTTCCCACCAGAACATTGTAGCCCACTCTTTCATGTCCTGTTTCCCCTGTGCTGGCATGGGAGGTGGATATCCAAGCAGCAACCCTACACCACAGCAGCTGACAGTGGAGCAGGAATCTGTGCCAGCCACAGGGCCTTAGAGCTGCTGCTCTTTCAGAAAATACTGTCTTGCATTCCTGTAGATATCTATGTCTGTTTAACTCAATATTCTGTACTTCAAATAATTCTCACTTCTATCTCAGCTCCAATAGTAGCTTTCATAATGAGCTTTCTACCAGCTGAGAAAAGTCTACATTGAATATTCTACCTGGCCACATATAACTCTCACTATCTTATGTTTTAATTTCCCAAAGTAATAGAAACTTGGAATCATAAAATAGTCTGAGTTGGAAGGGACACTAAAGATCATGTATTTCCAGACCCTTGCTGTGGGCAGGGACACCTTCCTTTATACTAGATTGCCCCACCTGGCCTTGAACACTACCATGATGGAAACTCCACAAATTGGGGGACACTGTTCCAGTATCTCACCACCTTCACAGTGAAGAATTTCTTCCTAATATCTAATCCTGTCAGTTTAAAGCCATTTCCCTTTGTTCTATTACTACACATCCTTCTAAAAAATCCTGCTCAGCTTTTTGTAGACTTCCTTTAGGTACTGCAAGGCTTCTATGAGGCATCCCTGGAACATAAATCACTGCAACTCTCACAGTTATGACTTTGTCTGTCTTGGTAATATATTTATTTTGGATTGTTTTTTACTGTCTATTTTTGTAAATAATTCTTGGGGATTTTAACATACAATGCCGATTTCCTTTATTTAAGACTCTTTTCTTTAGCCCAAGGAAATCTCAGATCTACTTAATAAAACCTTATTACAAAAACAAACAAAAAAACCCACAAAAATACTGTGTTTGTGAGGTGAACAAGGAACTTTGAAGAAACTCTGAAAATCAGCTCTTAGGAGTTCCAAGTAATTGAGGATTTCTTAACTAAAGTGCCATTTTATTTCAATTTGTTCCTAAAAGCATTTGCTTTCTCAAACAAGATATTCTGATGCCTATTCTCTGCACAGCTTACTGGAAATTGGGACATGATGGAATTTAAACAACATGAAGTTTTCGAAAGAATTTTAACTTTTATCTGTGATTGTATCATTTTAAGGCTCTGAGAAAAGATGGTTATACTTTTTGGTAAATAACTGAATAAGATAGATTGTCTTGCCCTTGCATAAGCTATAACAAGGTACCAAAATGACTTTTCCAATCTTTTGGTAGTGTTGACTGGAAACTCTATAACTCGATCAGTGGAACTGGTACAGAATACCAGTCAAAAAGAAAAAAAAAAACAACTGTACATTATCACCACATTTGAAACACTTTCTTCAGGTACTGCTTTTCGTCCACAGGGTAATTTCTTATCTTTGTTAGAGACACATTTTCTGAAAGAAGTTTAGAAATATTTTTTAGTCTTGTCTTCCACTTGTCTTAGTTGTGAAAACTACTAGAAGGACAAAAGCTTCTGTTCTCTCCTGTCAACCTTGAGTGGGTTGCTTCTTTGAAGAAACATAAGGTCTAAAATGCAGTAGGACTTTTCATGTTCACACAAAATACATTTTGAGCAGCAGGAGGCTTAAATTGGAAGGGTGGCAAAATAAAAACTGGATCTCATGTTAAAAAAGTACCCATTCCACTTTTATTACATGTACTGAAATAAATGTTTACTGACATTGTTTGTATTTCTTGTTCTACAACAGAAAACTGTTTTTTATTTCCTATAACTGAAAACAAAGAAGGTTTAACTTCAATGTGTTGTCTGTCTTTAAAGAATTTTACAAAAGGCTGAAACATAAATCTAGAAAACTCTAAGTCATTGAACAGCAAATTATCACCTTCACAGGAAAATAGAGGGGGTTTTAAGTCACCTTTAGGCATTTAATTACTTTGGTTTATACATAATTCTCTGATATGGAATAGTCTTCTGCTTCTATTTTAAAAACATTGCTAGCACCACCACAGATGAAAGCCTGGTTTCAACAAAGTCAGCTGAAATACACCCAGGATTTTATCCCCAGTATGTAATTAACTTTCCTCCTAAGGATATTTCAATACTTCTCTCTTATTCCTCACATAATATCGCAATGCCTTGTAGACAAGGGATCATCTGTTCCAAAAGAACTGCCTCCTTGCTCATGCAGCCAGATAAGGGTAATCTCTCAGATGTGACAAGCATCTGGGCAATAGAACTAGACATAAAAACAAGAGAGGACATTTGGAATCCCATCACAGAACAAATTAAAAGGACCCTCTGGGATTGAAATCCTGCCATATTTAATACCCCTCATACAGGGGAGCACTACAGAATTGTGGCGCAATCACATTTTTTACGCTTGGGGAGAGTGTAGATAGATATTAAAGAGTTTTGAAGGGTTTTTTTAAAGATAATTTGGATTTCAAATAATGGAATTTCTCATCTCAGTGGCATTTGGCCATCTTGATTTTCACTCCTGTGTTTAAGAATAAACATTTTGAGCTATGATTTTCTCATTTTAGGAGAGCTAATTGTGAAAACTGCCTTTGTTAGTATTCTCAGCATGCACTGTTTCTTCATCTACCAGCTCTTCCTGCAATTCCTCCACTTGGAAAGTGGAAAGGAACCATCATACAATCAGAAATTGTATCAGGAACCTTCCCAGCAGCCCTGAAGACAACGCCATATCAAAGGCATTTTGGAAAATGGATTCATGCAAATTTTGTGTTTGATAACATCGGAAATTTACTCTGTGGAAAAGACAGGAACAGAGATTCCATTGCAAAGATAAGTGGTTGAAAGAATTATATGTATTTTACATTTCTTTTTCACTGATGCTTTCTCTGCAAAGCCAACCACATGTCCAAAGATTTTTAATGCTCTTTATTTGCTGTTTTTTTTATTCAAATATGTGATCTGAGAAACTCTTAATTTTATCATTAAATTGTGATATTTGTAAAGTTAGCTTAGAACCATCTCCCAGCAAATAAAAATGGCAGGGAAGACCACTCACAAAATACTATGTACTGGCAATAGTACTTTGCAGTAGTATGTTCTTTTAGAAATAAAATCCTAACTTGCAGAGATTTCTTAGGTGATTTGTAAATAAAATACCTCAGAATAAAACTGTAATTTTATTAAAACATGCTGATGAGTAGCCATTTCTTTTCATGAGAACTTCCTGAAGACAATTGTAAGGTACAACTAGTACAGTATCAAGTCACTTTATAGCTTCTAAAGCAGTTTATAATTTACTTTGCATTTGCATTTGGGTCTCTATGATATAAATGGATAATAATAGAGCTTGGAGAAATTTTATTTGCAAAAATATAAAGAGCAAATTAAGTTTTCCCTATCAGAATAATTAATTAACAATACACTAAAATTGGTAAATAAGAAAATTCTTAATTAAGGGAAACAGCCACTTAATAAGGTGTTTGAAGAGTCTTTGCTCTTGGCAATAGTGGAATTTAAGGAAATACCTTTTACAAAATAATGATTGAAACAAAAGTGACTCCTGAAGAAACTAAGATAGATTTAGTACTACATTTATAAATTAAAGTTCAACTGTCCCATAGCATTAGTTTTCAAATTAATTGTAATGTGACAGGAAAACAGACAATACAATGCTGAGCCAAATTCCCTAAATTTAAAGCCCTATGGCAGACACAGTAAACCTCTGTCATTACATACCTGGTTCATTAAAATCTTAGATCTGGGACATGGACCACTGTAAAGAGATTTACACAGAGATATAATAGGGAAGGGAAGGGA